>PVJN01012407.1:0-51342 GCA_004026805.1 Lasiurus borealis
ACTTTTAATTTATTTTAAGGACTGCAAATGCCAGTGTAATTTTTTAATTTGCAGTTTCTGTAAACAACTTGTATAATAGAAAAGCAAAGAAATAAATTTCCCTCCCCTTCAGACGCACCTCACGTTTGTTTTAACGCAGAGTAGTTAGTCCAGAGTTAAGAAGGTTTGGGGTGAACCAGGTAAGAAAGATTTTTTTTTTTTTAATTTTTATTTTATTTTATTTTTTGGTATCAAATCTTTCTGCCTGCCTCTCAGCTTGCTTCAAAAAAATAAATCACAATAGTAATCAAAACATACATAACCTTGGAACAGAAGGAAATGCTGTGGACCAGAGAACTCCAAGAATTGTTTAAAAACAAAAAAAAAAGTGCTACCCTTGGAAAAGTACTCTTAATACTTTTGAAATCTTTAGAGCAACTATAAGGCTTGTAAATACATAGAACAAATATTTAAAAAACAAAAAGAAATTGACTCAATACTATTTCTTTTCACTTTCAAAATATAAAGAACAAAATAAAGGCAAACATTGCAAGTTTAAAAGAAAGTAAACTGACTTCTCCTTTTGACAGCTGCTGCATGCGTGCCCATGTGGGAAGTGCTGTTTGTTGTCTAACCCAGATCTCTCCCGGGAGAGGGGGGGCGGGGCGGGAGGGGGAGACTGGGAGAGTGTGTGTCCACGCTGGGAGATGCGAGCTGCTTTGGGTCAGGGGGGCATTTGTGGGAGAGCGAGCCCCTCTGGACACCCAGGGAAGCTTCTTTCCAACACCGACTAGAAACGACTAGAAACGCCCTCCGGGTGGGAGCGAACCTAAGGGCAGTTTTTAAGTGTTCCACCGTTGAATTGGGATTAGGAATACTAGGTCGCTTTGAGACTCCCACTTCTGATTTTAAGTCATCAGTTGCCTCCAAAGATGTCTCCTAAAGAACAAAAGAAACCAAAGCTAAATTACACTTTTACAAAAGCGGGCATGCGTTTTAAAAACAAACCAGTCTCCTGTGGGAAAATCCCTTTGTCCCCCAACTTCATCTTGAGGCCAGCCATTCTGGTGAGTATAAAACCCAGTGTGGTTTGGGCTTCTCCTCCTCCTGCAGACACCGTGTGCCGTGCCTGTCTGTCTGTCTGTCTGTTTTCTTCTTTCATGACGCTGTGGTCTCTATGGCTGGTTTTCCATCTCCCTTGTTTGCAGCCATCGCTCTCCAAAATGTATGTACAAAGGAAGACGGCCGCTCCTAAATAAACAGTCTCTGTATTTTGTATCTGGATAACCAGAGTTCTGTTGGCTTTCATCGCTGAAGAAATACTCACAGTAAGAGACTTGGCAAGATTTGTGAAGCACAGGAACAGAATTTTCCATAGCAGTCACACGTCTTCTTCAGAGGACAGTGCCACACAATGCAGGGTTCCCACCGCATGAGTGCACAGAGCCCATTCCTCAGCCACAGAGCTGTTCTCAGAAACCACGCCCGGAAAGTCTGGTGGCAGCGTCTGCCACGAAACATGGGTCCTGGAAAGCCATTTGGGGGTCTGGCTGCGGGCTCTTCCCGGGATTCCTCAGTTGGAAAAAGCAACCTGATTCCTGATGTGCTGAGTTGTGACAGCTGCCAGGTTCAAAGTGCACAGGGTTCCAGCCCAGGAATCTCTACAAGTGAGGTAGTTTTTGTTTGTTTTTCATATATTTTATTGATTTTTTACAGAGAGGAAGGGAGAGGGATAGAGTTAGAGGCATCGATGAGAAAGAAACATCCATCAGCTGCCTCCTGCAACACCCCCTACTGGGGATGTGCCCGCAACCAAGATACATGCCCTTGACAGGAATTGAACCTGGGACCCTTCAGTCCACAGGCTGATGCTCCATCCACTGAGCCAAACCGGTTAGGCAAGTGATCTAGGTTTTAAAATGTTGGCAGCACTCACAAGAGGCGAAAGATAGGGAGTTTGGGGTAGTGGTCGGCAAACTGCGGCTCGCGAGCCACATGCGGCTCTTTGGCCCCTTGAGTGTGGCTCTTCCACAAAATACCACGGCCTGGGCGAGTCTGTTTTAAAGAAGTTTAAAAATTTTGGCTCTCAAAAGAAATTTCAGTTGTACTCTTGATATTTGGCTCTGCTGACTAATGAGTTTGCCGACCACTGATAAACTCCCGGTTCCAATAATCACAGGCGGCTGCTGTTCCTTGTGATTAAGCCGGGAACACAGGGAGGTGACTGCCTCTTGGAAATCAGTGGCTGTCGTTTGCAGGGGGCTGGCCAGAAGGACTTTCGGGTGGTAGTGATCGCCTGATCAGCAGTATTTTTTTCATTAATATATTTTTACTTCAGAGAGGAAGGGAGAGGGAGAAAAAGATAGAAACATCAATGATGAGAGAGAATCATTGATCAGCTGCCTCCTGTCTGCCCCACACTGGGGATTGATCCCACCACCCAGGCATGTGCCCTCACTGGGAATCGAACTGACCTCCTGGTGCACAGCGCTCAACCAGGAGCCAGGAGCCACACCGGCCAGCTTCATCAGTATTTTAGATGCAGACGTGCGTAAGGAATACAAGAGAAAAGAAATATTTTTAGAAGAAAAAAAAAAAGATACCAGGGTTGAAAAAGCTTCAGAAATAAAAACCTATAGTACAATAACAAATAATGTTTCAGATGTCAGCTATTGCATGAAGTGTAATGACACTGCAAAAGTACTGTTGGCTATCTTTTTGCTTCATACATGGAGTGATAAAATTACATTATCAACTATTAATATCAACTTGAACTGCAAAACATTGTCATGGTTCTTGCCCTCTCCACAGTCAGCTTGGGTTATGGCTTTGGGGGAGAAAACGGTGGGGGTGGTTTTGGTTTAAAGTAATAGGTGGCATGGCCAGCATTGGCACGCCTGTACTTCAAGCTGTCACAAAAGCTTTCCCGCATTGGAACTTTGAGGACAGATACATTAATTAAGGGTTAGTCTATTAATTCAGATGCTTCGCTTTATGCCTGTGTTCACACCAGTTAACTTACAGCTATTCAGTAAATCTCATGAGAGTTTTTCCTTTTCTAGCAAAAGAACATGATGCCAGTTTTTAAAGTAAACTCATTGGAGATACTTGCATAGGCCAGTAAGCCCATTCGCAGCTGCATCATGAACTTTGTTTATTCATTAAATATTTACTGAACATCTAGTCTGTACTAAATGCAGGGAATATAACTGAACAAACCACCTCTGCTTTCAACACTCAGATTCTTTTTTTTATTTTTTTAATATATGTTATTGATTTTTTTACAGAGAGGAAGGGAGAGAGATAGAAAGTCAGAAACATTGATGAGAGAGACATCAATCAGCCGCCTCCTGCACGCCCCACAGTGGAGATGTGCCCGCAAGCAAGGCACATGTCCCCAACCGGAATCGAACCTGGGACCCTTTGGTCCACAAGCCGACGCTCTATCCACTGAGCCAAACCGGTCTTTAAAACTCAGATTCTTCATTACAGAAAACAGCCAGAGGTTCACACACTGCCTCGGCATCCTGTCCCACTGTGTGCCCCTGGTTACCACAATAGATCTTTTATCTATTTTTTTGTTTTATTTTTCATTTTTTTAAACATATATTTCTATTGATGCCAGAGAGGCAGGCAGAGGGGGAGAGAGAGAGAAACACCAATGATGAGAGGAAATCATGGATCAGCGGCCTCCTGCATGTCCCCTTCTGGAGACCAAGCCCGCAAGCTGGGAATGTGCCCTTGGCTGGAATCGAACCTGGGACCGTGCAGTCCTCAGGCCAATGCTCTATCCACGGAACCAAACCAGCTGGGGCTATTTTTGTATTTCAAAAATTAAATCTATCTAAACAGGTTATCATTCTGGGGATGTTAATACATATTTTTTGTTTTAAACGGCTCCATTCAAATCAAATGATTCTAAGGTAGAAAAAAAATAGTCCTTGACTTTTGGACCTGATTCTGTGTTTTTATTACTCAAGTTTTGATCTTAAAAAAAAAAAAAGTATAGGGATCCACATTTTCCATTACCATTATGTGCTCGTGAGGTCCCCATTTTGTAGAGAGGAACATTTTGCATCGCTTTCTCTTTGTTTGCATGCTGTTTTCTCATTGGGATAGAATTCACATATCAGCAAGTTCATCCTGGTAGAGTGAATTGTAGTATATTCACCGTTGTGCAGCCATCACCGCTATCTAATTTCAGAACCTTTTTACCATGCCAAAAAGAAAACCCATACCCTCTGGCAGTCTCTTATTCTCCTTCTCCTCCGCCTCCTGGGAACCACTAATCTATTGTTTCCATGGATCTGTGTAAATGAAATGATACATTGCATTGCTTTTTGTTTTGACCTCAATACACTGAGTGGCCAGATTATTATGATTTCTGAACGCAGAATAATCTGGCCACCCAGGGTAGACTGACCACAGAGTTGGGATTTTAGTATATATGCTGCCGAAGCGAGCACCACAGAGTTGGGATTTTAAAATAAGGTTTTTCCATGTGTGAGAACTGCATTGTGGGTAGTTAGAAAGAAGCAGAGGACTTACTAGCCAGAGGCTGGGGCCACTGTCTCCTGGTCCCTTGACATATCAAAGTTTGCAAGCTTTCCCTTACACATAGGTACACTGAGTGGCCAGATTGTTATGCGTTCAGAGATCATCATAATCTGGCCACTCAGTGTATTTAACAAATGACCAAACCCCACATATTCATAACATCAAGGATCTGATAGCTGGGATAGACCCTGATTTTCTGTCTTTGATTTAATTTTTATTCTTCAAATGTAACTTCCTTTGATACAATGGCCATATGTTTACAACCATCAACTAATTCTGAATACGTTCCTGAGAATTCGTGTTTTTTTAGTATGTCACCTCGTGGACTTGATGTGTATGACCTGGTGTCTAGGGTATGGTCATTTTGGCCTCTCATTTATTGCTACCTGAGTAGTCTTTCTTGGGAATAGAATTCCTGCGTTAATTAGGCCACTAGAGTGTATATGTTGTTTGACTTGGAGTCTGAGGTTGTGTATGTCCTTTTCATTGAGACACTGTGGGGCATGGTGTTTATTGTATAGTTTGAGGCTGCCTACTTGTCATGAGAGTAAATTTGCTCAGTAAAGAATATAATGCCCAATAAAAAATGTTTTAAAAAAAGAATAAAAATGTCTACCACTGGTTAGTCCCAGTTCACTAGTCTTACAAGGATCACTTTTCCTATTCAAGAAGCTTGAGCTATAGATCTCCATATCTTTCAATAGGTTAGGGAAATAGATTCTTACATACTGGCTTCAAATATCCCATGTACCCCCAGAGGGGAAAACGATCATCTGTTAGTGTTGGAATTAACCAAAAAAGACATTGTATTGCCACATCCTGAAGTGATTCACGCATTGAAGAAACAAGCTAAAGAGGATCACATGCCAAATGTTTTTAAATACGTGTTTCATTTTGAAATAATTTTAGACTTGTAGGAATTTTTCAGAGAAAAGTATGGAGTTCCATCCATATGCCCCTTTCCTAGTTCCCCTGTTATTAGCATCTTACATGAGCATCGGACATTGGTCAAAACTAAGGAACCAGCATTGTTACGTCACTATTCTCTCCAGGCTCTGTTAATCTTTCTTGTTTGTCATGACATTGATAGTTTTGAGGGGTCCTAATTAGGTATTTTGTATAATGTCTTTCAATGTGGTTTGTTTGCTTGTGATTAAAGTAGGATGATGGTTTGGGGTAGAGAAACCCTACACGTGCCTTAGCCAGTGTGGCTCCCATTGGATGTCATCCTGTGCACCATGAGGTCACCAGTTCGTTTCCCGAGCAGGGCACATGTCTGGTTTCAGGCTCAAACCACAGGGAGTGTTTCTCATCAGTGTTTCTATCTCTTTCCTTCTCTCTTCCTCTCTCTCAAATCAATAAAAAAGAAAGAAAGGACCATGTAAGTGGTCTCATTCTATCAGGAAGTCCATTGTGCATCCATGTCATCATTGGTGATGTTTAACCTTAAGCTGGTCTCCACCCTAAAAGTTCCTTTCCCCTCTTCCTTACCATTATCTGTGGGGATATATTCCAAGATCCCCAATGGGTGACTGAAACCAAGGGTACTTCTGAACCCTTTACATACAATTTTTCCCCTGGACATACATACCTGTGATAAACTTTAATTTATAAATCAGGCACAGTAAGAGATTCACATCAATAACAATAAGAAGAGTGGTAACAATATGTGTAATAAAAGGTAAATGTGGTCACTTGTTTTAGGAGATCCCTTGCTGAAATCTTGTAGACTTAATGCTTTCTGATCCAGCATGTTGCTGTCAATCAGAACACATTTTTGGTTCATGTCTTCCACCCACAAACGTCATGCCTTTTGCATCTTATGTGAGCTCTTACCATGCATTGTGGCTGTAACTTTTGCAGTTTGAGATGCAACAGCAAAACTATCATGAATTTCTTTTTCCCTCTGCACAGTTTCACAGATTTGATCTTATTGTAAATCATAGCAACCTCAGCAGATGCTTTTCTCTTTCCTTATTATTTTCTAAAACGTTGACCTTTTCACTTGAGGAAGCACTTGACAGAGGTTTCTCTTTGGCATGTATCTGAATCGCCAGCATCACTATTGTCGCGCATTGGGGTCATTTTTAAATGAAATAAGGGCCACTTGAGCACAAACACTGCAATACCATGCAGTCGACCTGATAACAGAGACAGCTACTAAGTGACTAATGATTGGGTAGTGTGGACAGCATGGCGTGATGGAGTGGGGCAGGGAGAGATTAATCACACTACTCAGAACAGCGTGCAATTTAAAACATGAATTGATTATTTTTGGAATTTTCCATTTAATATATTTGGACCACAGTTGACTGGGTAACTGAAAGTACAGATAAGAGTTTTTAAGTTATTTGGAATTCTCTTGCAAGGAAGATTTGTCTCTCCTGTTTGTTTCCTTATCAGTCACATATGTCTGTATGTATGTAAAATTAGAGTTTACATGTAATCACAGACTTGCATGTTTATACTTTGAGTTGTAAATCACTACCACATTATTTTGTTGCTCAGATTATTCCAGCTTTTGCGTGGGGAGCTCTTTCAAGTTATCTCAAACGTCCCTTTGACTTTCCCGCATCCTTTTCATTGTATATCATTTGTGACAGTACAAGATGTCACAGGCATGTCCTGCACTTTCCCGGCCCCAGAATCAACCCTTCTGTTTAGAAACCAAGATCTGAGCACTAAGTGAACTCACTGTTGCTGGCATCTGCTTTTTTAAACTCTGGTTTTTAACAGAAGGTGAGATCTTGCCAGGTGAGTAATCCACTTTCACAGGAACTATGACTTCTAGAAAATACGCCTTTTTTTTTAATGTGCCCCCAGCATGAAGCAGCTCTGACCACAACACAGACATCAAGCTAAGATGAACTAAGGACTGTATGTCTGCTGAGCCCCTGACAGATATAAGAGCAACCCTACCAATCAGGTGTCTCCTTGCCCACTGCCAAGGGGTTAATGCTTCATCGATATATATATATATATAAAAGCCTAAGGGACCATTATGACCAGTCAACTGAACGACCGGTCAATCGGTTGATATGATGCACACTGACCACCAGGAGGGGCAGTTAACCTCCCACAGCCCCTCCCGCCCAGGACTGGGCAAGACAGGCCCAGTTGCTGGCCAGGCCGAGGTGCCCCACCCATGCAGGAATTCGTGCACTGGGCCTCTCGTCTATTATAACTCTGATACCCAAAACACGACCCTAAAGATGTCCCAGTCATGCTTTTGTTCATCCTGTTAATAAGAAGAAAACATTGGAACTATTTCCTCTCTCTCATTAGTGCCATTTGTTTTCATTTCCTGTAGCTCACATAGAGTCTACAGAGGTGCCAGAAGTTAACTAAGCATGGGAGTACTGCGAATCAAATCCACCTAACGTAGGGCTTTGAGGCGAATGGGCCATTGGAGGGGCCAAGTGGGGAAATCATTGCCTGAGTGGATGTCAGAGTTCATCCCGGAAGAAGTATGCTGTGGTGGGAAAGAGGTCTTGGCTGGAGTTGGGAGGTCCGTGTTCCAATGCTGGTGCGACTGCTTCCTGGTCATGGGACCATTCTCACTCGTATGACCTTCCTGTCCTCTCTAAACAGCTGGCTCGCACCAACCCTATGAGCACCTCCAGAATTACAGTGATACCTCGAGATATGAGTTTAATTCGTTCCATAACCTTGAGGCATGGGAAACTATGAGACGCTCGAGTCTCGGTAAACTGGTGGGTCGTGTGCAGCCGGCCGATCCGCGCGATTACTCTTATCTCAAATGTTGCTCGTATTTCAAAGCAAAAATCGCTCGCTCGACGGCTCGTATCTCAAAAATCTCGTATGTTAGGGCACTCGTATCTCGAAGTACCACTACACTTTACTGCTTACCAAGCTTAACCAAGGAGTAAGTCCTGGAGATAATGGGATATTCAACTTTTAAAGAAATAAGAATATCAATTTTTTCAGAGATTTTCAAACCAACCACCCTGCAGTTGAACTTGTGCTACCCGTGATTCCCTTCTGACTCCTCTGAGATTTACGTTTTGTTCATAAATATGTGTCTTCTGGGGTCCTAGGAAACTCTCTCTGCCTGAGCTCAAATAACTGTTCTACCTTAACTGCTCTTTAGGACAGAATAATAGTGCTCTCATTGCTCATGTGAGAGTCACCTGACAGTTTTAAAAATATAAACCTGGACCCCGCCCCAGACCAGCTATTTCATAATCATGGGATTAGGCCTGCTCCCCTGTCCCTCTACTTTTTCTTTTTTTTTTTTTTAAGTTCTCAAGGTGATCGTAATATGACCCAGGGTTGAGACCTCTGGAATAGTGACAATAACCTGATTTGCCTAACAGTTTACCAAACAATTGCCATTTTCAGATATTTGTAACTACAGTAGGTGTTGGACGCACAAATATGGCCCATGTTTTGAAAAGATAGTGCTATGAGAGGACACTATAATCTAGGACAGTGGTTGGCAAACTCATGCGTCAACAGAGCCAATATCAACAGTACAAGGATCGATATTTCTGAGAGCCGAAACCAACTTCAGCGCATGGGCCACGAAGTTTCAGGTGCACTGTACGTGCTCACCCACACGTGGTATTTTGTGGAAGAGCCACACTCAAGGGGCCAAAGAGCCACATGTGACTTGTGAGCCACAGTTTGCCGACCACTGAACTAGGAGATCAAGAAATGCTTTCCTGCTGAAACTGGTTTTGCTCAGTGGATAGAGCATCAGCCTGCGGACTGAAAGGTCCCAGGTTCGATTTCAGTCAGGACACATCCCCAGTAGGGGGCGTGCAAGAGGCTACTGATCGATGTTTCTAACTCTATCCCTTTGCCTTCCTCCCTGTAAAAAATCAATAAAATATATTTTTTAAAAAGAAAAGAAAATGCTTTCCTCAGCGAGAGAATTTTATTTTATTTTTTTTAATTCTTTATTGTGGAAAGTATTACAAATGTCCCCTTTTCTCCCCAATGGCCCCCCTCCAGGTCACCCCGACCCCCATCCCACCCCAGAAGTATTGTCTAGGAGTACTTAACATTCCCACCACTACTTATAGTGCTCTTCCCCAAAAGCTAACTAAAAACCAGTACTGTCTTTAAAACACTGAGGGTTTTATTTTATCCTTCAGCCAAAGGAAACTCTTCCTTCATCCCATTATAAACGACACAATATAAAACACGCTGTAAGCTGTAATCTAACTCAGTCTTCATACCAGCCGTGTGATATATATAAGACAGTACAGCTTCCTTTTTTTTTTTTTTTTTTTTTATTTCAGAGAGGAAGGGAGATGGAGAGAAAGAGAGAAACATCAGTGATGAGGGAGACTCACTGACCGGCTGCTCCTGCACGCCCCACACTGGGGATGGAGCCTGCAACTCAGGCATGTGCCTCGTCCTGGAATCGAACTGTGACTTCCTGGTTCATAGGTTGAGGCCTAACCATTTAGTGACACCGGCCAGGCAATACTGCTTTCTTTCCACAGGCAGGGCACTTATGGCACAGAGGGTATGTACCTAGCAAGCATCAGAGGTGAGACTGGCCCTTGTTTTCCAGAAGACAGTGCTTTCCAAACAATATTCTGTCTCACTATCGTGGATATACTTTGGGGCACTGGGATTGGAAAAATAAGGGCTTTACTGTAACCCAGCTTGGGTTGTTTACACCTCAGTTTCTTCATCTATGAAATAAGGATGACACCGGCCACCTCATGGGATTGTTGTGAGAATTGATTAAAGGAGATCAGATAAAGCACCCAGCATTCTGCCTGGAACACGTAGAGTTGTCTATGTCCAATGTTCTTTTTCTACCCATTTCTGCCACCTGAGTCATACGTGACCACATGCAATTAAACTACACTGTCTTTAGAATTATAGGAAATTATGGTTTGCCTGTCCACATTTCTTTAATATTCTTTATATAGTTCAGATTTGTAAAAATATTTTTATTGATTTCAGAAAAGAAGGGTGGGAGGAGAGAGAAATATCAATGAGAGAGAATCATTGACCCACTGCCTCCTGCACACCCCCTACTGGGGATCGAGCCCTCAACCTGGGCATGTGCCCTGATGGGGAATCTAACCATTATCTCCTGGTTCATATAGGTCAGTGCTCAACCACTGGGCCACACCAGCTGGGCTTAGTTTTTGTTTTTTTTCCCCCTAGCATACACTGAAGTCTCAGACTTATTCTTTGATAACAAACCTGAGGAGTAGAAGCTTCTAGCTCCCACTTTTCCCAGCATTCAAAGAGGCACTGCAAAATCTATTTTTGCACAAGGACTAATGGATTGGATCCTTTACAAGTACTACCCCACCTAGAAAGAAAGAAAATTTTCACTAGTTTTTGCAATAAAACCATAATGAATTCCTAAAAATGCCAGGTATGAAAAAAAAGCACATTCTGCCACATCCAGCTCTGCCCCTGCTCCTAATGTAGGAGATGCCAATTACTTTGATGTCAACAAGCTTACTGGATGGTTAAACTAAACTTCAGTTTTTTCTTAAGAGAGGCTCGACCAACTAGAATGTAAAGCACAGACGCAAATACTATGTTACATTTTAGATTTGTAGGGCCTTTTTAGAAAAATGCTTCATCTGTAGGAAAGAGCAGGGCATCGTTAATAAAACGTGAGTTGTAAAAGTTACAGTCTTGCATCTTGAAACATACAGCTCGCAAGAACAGTGCTACTTTTTTCAGACTTTGGGTTGAAACTTTTACAACCTTGCTGCAAGTAGTTAGTTTAAGAATACTCTGCCGAGACCGGTTTGGCTCAGTGGATAGAGCATCGGCCTGCAGACTGAAAGGTTCCGGGTTCGATTCCGGTCGGGGGCATGTACCTTGCTTGCGGGCACATCTCCAGTGTGGGGCGTGTAGGAGGTGGCTGATAGATGTCTCTCTCTCATTGATGTTTCTGACTCTCTATCCCTCTCCCTTCCTCTCTGTAAAAAATCAATAAAATATATTTTTAAAAATATATACTCAAAGCCACCCAAGCTGGTTTGGCTCAGTGGTTTGGCTCAGTGGTTTGGCTCAGTGGATAGAGCATCAGCCTGTGACTGAGGGGTCCAGGGTTCAACTCCCAGTGAGGGCCGTGCAGGACCCAGTCAATCAATGATTCTCATCATTGATGTTTCTATCTCTCTCCCTCTCACTCACTTTTCCTCTCTGAAATTAATAAGAATATATATATATTGAAAAGAACTTTTTTAACACTTCCCCATAACCACAAAGAAAAGCTGTCTTACGGTGATCAACTCATTTTGCTGGGACTTTCCTGAATTAAAAATTGCCAGTCCTATCTCCCACCTCCTGCATTAAGTAAACGAGGACAGTTGGTCACCTGAGGCGTCATTGACCTGACCTTCACGCGTCTCTGGCCACCATCACAGGCCTGATTGCCCTGAAGGCATCTTCCTGAAACGAGATTTGCCCTCGAAGCCACCGAGTAGGAGTGGAGGGAGAACAGTCCTGTTGACGAAGTTTCTTCATCTTCCACAGTCAAAACAAAACTGGACATGCTTTGCATGTTAGTAATTCAAATAATGTCAAGTCTATCTACAGTGTCTTTGTCTTCAAGTCTCCATCCTTGTGAGTGTTGTTAAAATTACTCCTTGGTTCTGTTTATCATAATTCAGAGTGCGGAGCCTTTCGTGAAGCTTATTAAAAATTCAGATTCCTGGGCCACAGCCCCTGAGATTTTAATTCAATATGTTAGGTCTGGGTGATATCAGAAAAATGCAGAATAAACTGTCTAGTTCATAAAAAAGTAAAATGCAGTTGCCTTGTCTCTAGTGTTTAAAAAGGGAAAAAATGGTTCAACACATACAGTTCCCAGAACCTAATACGAACACAGGCTCGACAGCAAATCCTGTTGTTTTCCTAGAGGCAGCAGGACTGAGCGCTTGGTTACCGTGTCTTAAATTCTGTTCCCACTGAAAGACATTGTAATAACATTCCCAGTGTTTATGTTCTCTAGAGGGGCTGAATTATAACTCCATCCAGTATAGGAGATGCTTCAAACTAAAGGACAACTGTAGTCCTTTACTGTCTTCAAAATGAGAGTAAGCTGTGGCACTGACATTTTTCAGACTCCCTCAGTAGCTAGAAATGTTGGCTCCAGTGCGACACCAAAGGGCTAATGACATCAAGGACAGAGGTTCTCAAATTAGTTGGCAACATTAAAAATACATACATTGCCGAAACCGGTTTGGCTCAGTGGTTGGAGCGTCAGCCTGCGGACTGAAAGGTCCCAGGTTCGATTCCGGTCAGGGGCATATATCCTGGTTGCGGGCACATCTCCAGTGGGGGGCATGCAGGAGGCGGCTGATCGATGTCTCTCATTAATCTTTCTAACTATCCCTCTCCCTTTCTCTCTGTAAAAAATCAATAAAATATATATTTAAAATTTTTTAAAAAACATACATAACTAGAGTAGAACAAATCAGGATAAGTGTTATTTTATAAAATGTATTGGGCTTTTATATACTGGTCCACAATCCTTTATCCAAAACCACTGGGACCAGACATGTTTCAGATGCAGGATTTTTCAGAATTCAGGGGAAAGTTTTGTAGTCCCATGACTGCTAAGCTGAATGAAGTTAAATTACCACCATCTGTGAGCAGAGGGAAGTGCGACATTGGCAGAGGCGAACCCAGGGATTTTGCTTATCTCGAAACCAGGGTCTTGGTAACAAAAAGGGAGAAACCATTATGGGGGTGGTGGTGAAAAAGTGCTATTTTTTATCAGTCTCCATTTTTTTGCCTGATAGTTTTTTAAAATATATATTTTTATTGATTTCAGAGACAGAGGGAGTAGAAACATCAATGATGAGAGAATCATTGAACGGCTACCTCCTGCTTGAAGCCACATTGGGGACTGAGCCCACAACCCAGGCATGTGCCCTGACTGGGAATTTGATCTGTGACCTCCTGGTTCATAGATCAAAGCTCAACCACTGAACCACACCAATGGGGCTGCCTAATAGTCTAAATGGTTCATTTTGAAAAATATATATTTTCATTGTTTTGAGAGAGGAAGAGAGAGAGAGAGAAAGATCAATGATGATAGAGAATCATTGATTAGTTGTCTCCTGCACTTTCCACACTGGGGATCAAGCCTGCAACCCGGGCATGTGCCCTTGACCATAATTTAACCTGAGACCCTTCAGTCCTCAGGCGGATGCTCTATCCACTGAGCCAAAACGGCCAGGGCTAAATTGTTCATTTTCTTGCCACCCCTTTCCAAGATACGGCTGTGTTGAGAGCCCATCTTTCTGGCTGGACACCAGAAAAGTCAAGTGATACACATTTTTAAGGAATCCAAGCCCTGGCCTGACTTTGGGTTCCTTCTGCATGAAATCGCAATCCCACAGCCTGGATTCGTGGGGAGAAGAATGTTAATTTAAGCCTTACTGGCAACAGAAACCTGCTCACCAGGCAATCAAGAACTATTCTTCAAACCTCTCCCTTTTAGCACGAGATGGGATGTAAGTAGGTCAATCTGTCATTGCTCAACCCAGTGACTGCAATGCCTTAGCTTTGTTCTGGAACACTCTTTGGAACTTGCAATTGCTTCAACTCCCTCTCTCCTTAAGCCTAAAATTCTAAAGTTACGTATTTTGCTTTTCTATACAAAACAAGACCTTGTCACTTAGTTTTAAGTCTGAGGAATAGCAAAAAAAAAAAAAAAATTTATTGCGTTGAACAGCAGGCCATGAAGTCTGCAAAGCTTTCTAAGCTTCACCAGGGACTTGACTTCTGAAAAACAGGATATTTTTGTTAAAAAATAGAGATGATGCAGTTGCTTTATGGGGACTGGTTAACACTTCTTTTTCGAACTCACAAACCTACATTCCCTCATGATTCTGGGCCTCCCATGTCAGACCTGTAAGCTGGGGCGCTGGGGCAGAATCGTGAAGACATATACCCCTTTTCTCTCCGCTCAGAGCTCCTCCAGTCTGAACCAGAATTTTTATTCTGATCCCGGACTGTAGAATGGGAAGCTTTAGATTCTCACATCTCAAGGTGAAAACTGTATTCTCAACGCTCAGTTTGAGGCCTGTGTGTTAGCTCTCCTTGGCATTAGCACTTTAAAGCTGCTTTAGAGGAGAGTAAAGTTTAAACCGAAGGAATGAAACTCTGAAGGGTGGATTTTCAGGACTCTGGTGTCAGTGTGAGAGGTCTCTGCTGGTGACCCCATCCATGCACTGGGAGAGCTGAGCAGAGGCTACAGTTGTCCAGGTCCTCTCCAAACAACGTAACAGTTTAAGTAAAGGATACAAAAATTGGGTAATTGTTTAACAAACGATGGAATATTTTTATTAGTATA
The DNA here is from genome assembly GCA_004026805.1 of Lasiurus borealis. NCBI lineage: Eukaryota > Metazoa > Chordata > Mammalia > Chiroptera > Vespertilionidae > Lasiurus > Lasiurus borealis. The sequence goes on from PVJN01012407.1 coordinate 14,855, forward strand.
GCTCAAAGAAATGTCATAAAACCATACCCTCCTGGAGTCTTAACTCCTACGCAGCTATTTATGAAAAACAAAATTGGTCGGTTGTATTTATATACATGTACAATAAACATTTCAAGACCCCTTTAGAAGTAGAAACTTACAGCTTCAGACTTCAGCAAGTGGTAGCCTTAATGCATAGTTTTGTGTGTGTGTGTGTGTGTGTGTGTGTGTGTGCGCGCGCACTCGTGCACGAGCAAATATCAAACTCATCAAGAAAATTTTGTTTCAGGGTTTTTTCTTCTTGGGTGTATATGTTGTGAACAAGAAAATAAATTGTGCGTTTAAGCAAAACACTGTAGAGAAAGCAAAATCTAGTTGGGTGCTTTCTCTTTTATATATATATTTTGTGATTGATTTTAGAGAGAGGAATGGCGAGGAGAGAGAGGGAAACATCTATCTGCTGCCTCCTGCACATCCCCTACAGGGGATCACGCCCCAACCCCAGGCATGTGCCCTGACCAGGAATCAAACCAGCAACCTTTTGGTGCCCTAGAGGACACCTAACCAGCTGAGCCACACTGCAACAGCTAGCTGGGTAATTTCTTGGATGAGTTGGAGCTAAAGCCATTTTAAGGAAAAAGAAAGGTTGACTATTTTAAGCATGTGAATACATACAAACGAAAATGGGTCTTTACAATGGGAGACGAAGGATAGAAATGTTGATCAAGTACAAGGATGTGAGCAGGATGACGCAAGGCCAAAATGACCAAAATCTTTTGTGAACAGGTAAATGCCATCAAAACATTGATGATCTTGCTGAACGCATAAGGGGTTTTCGGTGGTGGCGGTTTGGGCAGGTTTGGCTGGGAAAGCTTGTGATGTGCAAATGTGAACGCAGTGGGCCAGCAAGAGTTCAAAAGGTTTCAAAATCTTTACGGCGATTTTGCACATGCATTTTTTGAGTGTTGGTCACACTCTCTCTACCCCCCCCCCCAAAAAAAAATCTGCTGCTTGAAATACATCGGAATTTTCCAAATCGGCTTTGAAAATCTACTTTCGACCGTGTGTACATGGCCTGTGTACGCAGATACCAGCATAATAGGACAATTCCCAATTAAATTCCTGCTTTTCTCTTCTAACCCCAGGGTTTCCTTTTTTGAGGCCTCTGCTGGTGTATGCAATTAGGGAGTTAGGGAAGACCGCTTCATAGATTAGACAAACTTTTCCATTTCTTTCCTGAGCCCCTCTCTGCCACGCGCTGTCTGCACACTTCACGGGAAGGAATGTGGGGTACGGAACCCTCGGCGCTCTGGTTCCCCAGTCCTTGCACGGTTTGCCCAGCTGGGGGGCTGCAGATCCGGCCTGTGCTGAGCCTGAGCCCAGCGGCGGCAAACGCCCGCCCCGCGGGAGGGCCGGGTCGCCTCGCCCCGTTAGGATCGGGGGCCGAACGAGAGAGCGGAGGACGCGTAAGGAGTGGAAAGTGCCCTCCGGAGCCCGCGACACCCGCCTCCGGAGCTGGCAGCGCCGCCGGGGCAGCGCCCGCGAGAGGCCGGCGGGCGCTCGGCCCCCGTGCGCGTCACCCGGGGTCCCCTCGCGCCCTCGCGCGCCCCCTCGCGCCCACGCGGGGAGGAACGTCTCCACGCGCCCTCCCCTCCCGCGGGCCGGGCCGTGGCCGCTGGCGCGCAGGGGGCGGGGCCGGCGCGGGGGCGCGCGCGCGGGGCCGCGGGCAGGGGGGCGGGGCGGCAGAGCTCGGCGGCTGGGCCTGGAGGACAAGCGGCGGCGGCGACGACGAGCGGCGGCGGGAGCGGCACCGCGAGGCTGTGCGGGACGCGGGCACCAGGACGGGGAGAGCGCAGAGGTAACAGAGGACGGGGCGGGCGGGCGGGCGGCGAGCGGGCACAGGCCCGCCGGGCCCCGGAGGCCAGTGGCGCAGGCCGCTCGCCCGCGGTGCCGACGCCGCTTCCCGAGGAAAGGGGGCGGGGCGCCCGGGGTCCCCGGAGGTGGCGCCTTTTGTCTGCCTCCCGCGGCCGCTCCGCCCCTCCTCCCGCTCCCCCCCGCGCCCCAGCCCCCTGCCCCTCTCGTTGACGCTTCCTCGGGGGGCCCCTCTGGCGCGCGCGCGCTCCCGCCCTTGTTTTGTTTAGTGCCGGGGCGCGGGGGGTGGAGGAGGGGAGAGCGCTTCCCCGGTCCGGGGCCTGGCGCCCCAGCGCGCCTGCGCCGCCGCCCGCCCCCCGCGCTCCTATTGGCTGAGGCGTGTGCGCCTGCTCCGAGGCCGCGCGGGGGCCTGGCGCGCAGGTCCCGCCCTCGCCCGCGCGCCCCGCTCCCTCAGCGGTTTTCACAGCCGGTTCGAAAGATGCCGGTGGCCGTGACTGGCTGCGGCGGGCCCGCCTCCCGGGTTCTTCGCCACGGCCGCCGCCATTACGGAGCTTCCTGTGGTGAGTGCGCGGGGCTGTGGAGAGCACGGCCCGCCGCTGCTGGCGCCCCGCGGGCGGCGTCGGCCCCGCTCGCGTGCATGCCCGAGCGCCGGCCCGGAGCCGCGGCCGCCCCCTGCCCCGCGGTGTCCGCCGCCGCCGCCGCCGCCTCGCGTCCCTGCCTCGCTGCCTGCCTCTTGGCTCGGCTTCCCCCCGCCTTGTGCTCGCGCATCGGCTCGCCGCTCCCGCCTCTTTGTCTCCGCTGCTCCTTCCTCCGCGCTGGTAGTCGCGGGCGGGGCGGGCGCTGCGCGGGGCGCGCTGCTGTCCAGGCCCCGCCGCCGCCGCGACGCGGACCTGAGCTTTCCTCCTCCCGAGTGGCGTTCCGAGAGTTTGGTAGATACCGGCCGCGCCTTAGACGGTGTGGTTCTCACTAGCAAAGCCGGTCCTGTGAGGGGGAGCGTTTGCAAAGAGATGGAGGCGACAGGGAACCGAGAGCCCGACCCAAGTTGGGACGGACGCCCCGTGGGCCACCGTGTGTGGCGGGGGAGCGCCCCGCACGGAGCGCCGGCCGCGGTGACCGTCGCTGCCGCGCGTACCTGGCCGGGCCTCCCAATGTCGTTACACCGCGAAGCGGGGTGCCGTTAGAGACACACGGGGGACCCACCCGGGGCGTCGGAGGGAAGTCAGGGCGCCCCTTTTGCTGGGGAAGATACGTACTTCAGTTTTGTTTTATCCGGCGCAGGTGTTGACAGTGTCAGGAGCTTTTCAGTACTTAAATGTGACCGCTCCTTTCAGAAGTCGGATGTGTGTGTTTCAGAGTTGAAACAGTATCATAAAGGATTTTTGTTTTGTTTTTTTTTGGGGGGGCTTGGCTTTTAAAACTGTGACGACGATGGAGGGAGTGCCCAGAACGCTTCCTTATACAGTAAAGGTGAAAGTCCCGTTTAGAGAGCGATTGTCTGTTGAGGGAGGAGGACACTGTAGCGTCCTTAGTATTTCTTCCCCCAAGATAAAGACGCCAGTTAAGTACATTCTGATCGATCCAAGTGTGAAAGTGAGAAAAAATAAGTTGCCCGCAGTCAAATTATAGGCGTCCTTCTTCTGACGTTACCCATTAAGTCTAAATACAGGGAAAGACTTGAGATTGGAGATTTTTGATACATTTCCTGCTTACCTGATGACATTAGAATGTATTGCATATTTAAGAATCAAGGATATCAATAAACTTAAGTATGTTAATCTCTTATTGGTTGCTTTCTCAATGTAGAGAAAGTTATCTAAAACGCTGAAATTCTGGGCTTTTTTTGCAATTTTTTTCTTTATTGCGTGTATTAAAATAATTTGCATTTTCCTTGACAAAAGCAAATTTTTGTATTAACCTAACATTAAATTACACACACAAATCAGATTGATGACTAGAGAAAGGACCACAGGTAAACTCAGGTTGTTGGTTGTGTTTTTTTTTTTAATATATTTTATTCATTTTTTACAGAGAAGAAGGGAGAGGGAGTTAGAAAAATCGATAGCTGCCTCCTGCACACCCTCCACTGAGAATGTGCCCGCAGCCAAGGGGCACATGCCCCTGGCCGGAATGGAACCTGGGACCCTTCAGTCTGCAGGCCGGCGCCCTATTCACTGAGCCAAACCGGTCAGAGCTCAGGTTGTTTTTGGCACATATAGGAACCCAGGTGAAAACTACAATAAGCTTCATCCTTTTTTTCATTCAATAAATCTTTTTTGAACATATTCTACGCCTGGTATGTTCTTAGACACCACGTATGCAGCGGTGAATCAGCTGATAAGATCTCCGGCAGGGAACAAGGGAGGCAGCCTCAAAGTCTGCTCCCGCAGAAGCACAGCCACAGAAATTTAATTAATGGGTACATGACGGTGTTAGGACAGAGTGAATTAACTATTCATATCGTTTTGTTAGCTCTCTAATGAACGGTGAACTTATTAAAGCAGCCTATGCTAAAGAAAGTACATACTATAAAGTGAAGCTTTAAATTCCATCATCTTTACAATGAAAAGTCAGAGCTGAGACAAACATTTATCCCAAATAATATGTTCTTTACTTATTTTGGATATAGTCTTAAGCCCTATCAGATGTCATTATTCATTCAACTTTTCCCCCCAATATTTATCCAGCACCCACTATGTTTGGACATTTCTAGGTGCTGAGAATACAGGGGTGAATTTAAGTCTTAGCCCTTTTAGTGCTTACCTTCCATTGGAGAGATACATGCTAAACAAGTAAACAGACACATTTGAATTTTAGGTGGTGTAAAATGTTACAAAGGAACTTGGAGAGGACTAAGAGGCGTGTAAAATGTTACAGAGAAACTTGGAGAGGACTAAGAGGCGTGTAAAATGTTACAGAGAAACTTGAAGAGGACTAAGAGTTGTGGGAGGTTTTTCTGATGGGGGTAACATTGAGTAGAAACCTGATGGAAGCCTCTAGGAAAAGAGTGTTCCAATTTAAGAGAACAGCAAGTGCACACACTGATACAGGAACAGTCTAAGGGCTAAAAGAAGGTCTGTTTTGGAGGTTGACAGAGCAGAGTGATCCATAAAGCAGTGGAATGTGAGATTAGTGAAATAAAAGAGGGGGTGTTATTAATTGGGAGGTCTTAAAAAGAATGTCAGGATAGGGGTGGGAGACAAATCAACTATTTCTCTGCTTATTGCTGAGATTTCTCCAACCTGGGCATACTTTTTTTTTTAATCCTCACCTGAGGATATGTTTTTATTGATTGTTAGAGAGGGAGAGACAACCATCAGTTACCAGCTCTGGATGAAACCCCCACAGCCTTTTGGTATAGGGGAGGACACTCCAACCAACTGAGCCACCTGGCTAGGCTGGGCATACTTCTTATCTGATCGAATTTATACTGTCATTCTTGTCCTTAGAATAATAATGCCTGATGTCTTTATGGACCATGTGCCTGTTGTTGCCCTGATTTTAGTCAGTTTTATCACTTTGACAGATGTAGCTTCCTATGCCCCCCTCCCTTTTTTAACCTGTCTGTTCTAATTTTTTAGTAATTAGTAAGTACAGAATTGACTGGAAAGGCTTTGACACTTTTTTCAGTATTTTGTTTAGAGAAAATATTTTTAAAGATATCCTATGAATTAGAGATGTCTGAAGGTTTTGTGGGCTTCACAATAGCATTTCAGTCTAGCTAGTGGGCTAAGAAAAATGAATTCATTAGTGATATCATTTTACCAAAATAACCTGATTATATTTTGCTTCTATATAGTGTTCATATAATAAAAGCAGTTTTATTTAGTTTTTTTGTTTTGTTTTCATAAGTGCTAGTGGATGAATGAGCAGATATATATATTGGAAGTATTACAAGATAGACTTTTAGGTTTCAGAAAACAAAATAATGCCTTTAAACCCAACTTAGCCCTCTTCTTACTGTCTTGAATTCTTTCAGCTTCCCTTACAGCTGATTGACAGTTCACAAGTCTGGCATTGCTCCTGATGTTTCCACAAAAAGATTTCCCCTGTACATGCGGAAGTATTCCCTACGTTTAAATGTTTTGGATCTGTCCCAGTTGTTTTAGCTTGGGACTGCTACCTGACAAATGGCAAGCTCTTAAATTCCTAGACAGGGATAGAATTTAAAGTAGACTAGCCTACCAACTCCATGTTACTGTTCAATATCACAGAGATATAAACACTTAACTCATCACTTTCTCATGTTTTGGACGGATTATAAAGTGTCATTGAGTCCCAGATGAAGTTTTTGGTAGGAGCAGATGGTGTTATTGATCAGGTAATTTTAGTGACATGGATTTTATCTTTGAATATTTAATTATATTCTGTGATAGTTTTGCATGCATTAAAAATATGACAAAGTCTTAGAGGCATACTTGTTTTTATAGGTGATAGTCTAAATTTGCTTCTCTAGGTCTGGAGATTTTTAGTATGTTACATTCTTCAGTAGTTTTTTTTGCCCCTTGTATTCTTTAGTGAGATGGAGTTAAGATTACAGGTAATTTTTCTGACCCTTTTGAGAACAGTAACGATAAGTCTTCCCTCTTTAGTTAGCTGATCTGTGAGTAAAATTTGACTAAACTGTTCCTTAATCTTACTCTTTTCTTTCTAAGTTCCTGATGGTGGCAGGATGGGGTGGCACTTGGTTCCTTATGAGCTTTCTTGTCCTTGTTGCCTGTGTTCATGTGGAAGGTGCAACAGCTGCTGTGGCTTGTGCATTTGTTAGTCGCTGCTTTTCATAGTCTGTATTTTGATAGAGATTTTTATCTTTCTGAATGATAACTGACCAAGTCATCTATCATTTAACTCCAAGTATTATAAATTTGTGTTCCCTTTGCATGTATATGAAATGTAGATGTTTTAGTTTAGTTTTGTTTCTGTTAATCTTCATACAAGGTTTTTTCTGTGCTTTAGGTTGACTTTTCACCACACTGAAACCATTAGGAAAAAATCCTTGTGGTTAACGCAGAGGCTTCAGAGTGTAACCTGTACTGGGGCCTAGAAATTATTTTAAATGGCGACTGATATGTCTCAAGGTGAACTCGTCCATCCTAAGGCACTCCCACTTATAGTAGGAGCTCAGCTGATCCACGCGGACAAGTTAGGTGAGGTAGGGGCTGACATATTCTTGAAGCTCACTCTCGGATCAGTCCTTGACTTCAGGCTCTACTGGGTCCTTCTTGGTATATGTTCCTTCCCCTACTTTCGGGAATCTGGATTGTGAATCTGAACAAAACAAAATCTATAGAATTCTTTACATCTCTCCTTTCCCTTCAAATTTCTAAGAAAACTTTCAACCTTCTATATTTATTCTAAATCAAGTATAATTAGTTGTTTCTTTTTGGAAATTCTTGCTAAAAATTTTTTGGAACTACTTCTTAAAAATCATATTTCACTTTAAAAAAACTTGTTAAAATTAATTTGCATCAGATTTGGGAGTAGACTTAGTATTCATCATCTTCTGACACCCAGTTAGGCCCTTGGGAAAGAGAGAAAAGGGAATTTTTTAATGCCATCTCTTTTCTTAGAAGGTAGAAGATAGCGCCATGCCGATTCGACGAACTGTGAATTCTACCCGGGAAACTCCTCCCAAAAGCAAGCCTGCTGAAGGAGAAGAAGGAAAGCCAGGTAAAGAAAAGCAATGAACAACTTCAAAAGGCAAAAGTTTTACTCCAATTTGGAGTGTCCCATAAATTTCCTGGAACTTAATTTTTTTTTTCATAAGTGTTTTGGAGGAACAGTTGAAAAGAGAAGTGGTACCTGTCGGTATGTCATGTCCAGACCATATGGGCAAAATAAGGGTTTCATTTTAACTAAAGATTTTTGGAAGGTGAAAGATCTCATGTTCTTGGAATTGAAAACAGATAACTTGTTGGAGAGAACAGAAATAGTCAAAGAATAGCTTGTGGGCATACAGTGTCATGGGAATGAAGATTCTGGAAGAATGGAGAACTTGAGTCTTCAGGATGGATAGTGGAAAACCCACCCAGAAAACCAGGAGGCCTTAAGGGAGCAAATAGGAGATCAAAACACTGGTTTATTAGTTTGGTATTGGTGGAGAGTAGATTGGCCAGATGGAGGTGGGAATGTAATGAATTGAGAAAAATGTAGAGCCATCAACCTGCTTCTTTCTTTGTGGCATCACTGACCATCTCTTCTTTCCCCTTTTTCTCTCTTTATCGTTTAAAAATTAATTTTATTAATTTTTAAAGAGAATGTGAAACATCAATTTGTCATTCCACTTATTTACATATTAATTGGTTGATTCTTGTATGTACCCTGGCCTGGAATCAAACCCTCAATCTTAGCTAATCAGGATGACACTCTAACCCAGCAGTCACCAAGTGGTGGGCCGCAGACCACTGGTGGTTCATGAGGTCCAAAAGGTTGGCGACCGCTGCTCTAACCAACTGAGATACGCATCCAGGGCCCTTATCCTGTTCCTTTTCTCCTTTCTCCCTTGCACTTTATCTCAGCTTTTCGAGGATGAACACATGGGGCTGTCCCTATCATGACTGTTAGAACCAAGAACTGATAGAAAAGGAATTAAAATATATGCACTCTTGTCTTTATCCTTTGGTTCACCAGTGTTATAATCTTTTCGATCTAAGCCAGTCTTTTGTCTCAAAATCCTCAGGTAAATACTATAAAAAGCAATTTCTGTACCCTGGCATAAGGCATTAGATGACATGGGAATCAGCATCCTATCTAATAAAAGAGCAATATGCAAATTGGCCATACCTTCACTATACCCACCAGCCAATCAGGAGTGAGTATGCAAATTAACCCAACCAAGATGGCTGCAGCCATGGAGTGAGTAGGAGGCATGAGTTTCCATGGCAATGGAGGAAGCCAAGCTTTCTGCACACCCTGGCCTCCACTGAAGGCTACAAATTTTCAATTATAGAAGATAGATAAATCTCAACAAAAATGGCTGCAGCCATAGAGTGAACAGGAGGCTTGGGTTTCCCCGGCGATGGAGGAAGCTAAACTTCTGCACACCCTAGCTTGCCTTGGCCTCTGCTGAAGGCTACAAAGTTTCAATTATAGAAAATAAATAAATCCCAGATACCAGGGCCTCCACTTGGGTCACCAGGGGGCATGGCCGGCTTGCAAACCACCACAGGCCCCTCGCTCAGGCTGCCCCACACCCTAAGGGAGCCCCCACCCTGATCCAGGACACCCTTCAGGGCAAACCAGCTGTGCCTCTATCCTATCTAATAAAAGAGTGATAGGCAAATTGACCATCACTCAAACATGCAAGATGGCTGCCCCCATGTGAATACAAGATGGCCAACAGGGAAGAGCAGTTGGAAGGGACCAGGTCTACAAGGGAGGGCAGTTGTAGGCAATCAGGCCAGTAGGGAGTGGGCAATTGGGAGGGATCAGGCCTGCAGGAAACAACAGGGGTGATCAGGTCTGCAGAAGAGGGCAGTTAGGGGCAATCAGGCTGGCAGGGGAGTGGTTAGGGGGTTATCAGGCTGGCAGGCAGAAGTGGTTAGGGGCAATCAAGAAGGCAGGCAGGCAAGTAATTGGGAGCCAGTGGTCCTGGATTGTGGGAGGGATGTCCCAGATTTGAGAGGATGCAGGCTGGGCTGAGGGACACCCCTTCTCCCCCATGCATGAATTTCATGCACCAGGCCTCTAGTATTAAAATAAGTGATGGTGAGTTGAAGATGAGTCATGTTGTATAGCATTGAGATAAGCCCCTTGGGGTGGCCCATCTTTTTAATTTATTTTTTGTTAATTCTCACTCAAGGATATTTTTCCCATTGATTTTCAGAGTGAGTGGAAGGAAAGGGAGAGACAGAGAGAGGGAAACATCAATGTGAGAGAGACACATCTATTGGTTGCCTCCCACATGCGCCCCAGTTGGGACCAGGGATCTAACCTGCAACTGAGTTATGTGTCCTTGACCAGAATTGAACCTGAGACCCTTCAGTCCGAGGACCAACATTCTACACACTGAGCCAAACCAACTAGGGTCTTGTGGCCCATCTTGATCCATGTTTGTTTAATCGCTAGATGAAGCCACTAAGTTACCAATAACATCAATTTTCAGAATATATGCTAGAGGGCTCCAGGTATAAGGTATTAGAAAGGTCAACCAAGAATTTATAAAGGACCTAAGTCATTTCACAAGTTGTAATGTTTAATCTCTACCCCACCATAGTATTTTTACCTTGTACATGGGAATAATTAGATTTATATTTTAAATTTTATAAATCCTACATTTTACATAGAGGCACACATAATAGTATAATGACTTGGAAATAATGTCTAATAAATAATACATACTATCTGTTGAGTGATACTTTATTAAGCCATCAACTGTTAAGCAGTTATTCTTGAGAAAAGAATGGGAAATTAAATTTATAGCTCTATTACTACAGTAAAACGCACAAACCATTCTTAGCTTTTCATCCTTTTTGGAATAAGGAAATCTATAATAAAAGCATAATATGCAAATCGACTGAACAGCTGAATACCAGAAAGACCATCCAGATGACCTCATTATGACACCCACTGGCAGCAGACCACCAAGGCAGGTTTGATGTGATCGGTCAGGGCCTCAGCCATCACCCCATGATCGCCCCATAGAGGGAGCCCAGGCCACAGGCCAGCAGGCTGCGGTGGGTGGGTGGGGCCTCACTCTATAAGGACAATCCATCATAGAGCGCCAGCCAGATGGGCAGGGCCTACCTCTTTGGGGTAATCAATTGCGGAGCCCTGCGATTGATAGCCCCAAAGAAGGAAGCCCAGGCTACCTGGCTAGCGGTGCTGCAGTGGGTGGGCAGGACCTCCCTCTGTGGGGCAATCGATTGCGGGGCTCCCAGACTATGAGAGGGTGCAGGAAGGAACACCTCCTATCCCCCCTACACAAGTACACAAATTCCGTGCACTGGGCCTCTGGTCTGTAGTAATAAAAGGGTGATATGCTAATTAGACTGGGCATCTTCCCGACATCCTTCCAGACAAAGCCACGGTGTTGGGGGCCAAGGCAGAGGCGGTTAGGGGTGACCAGGCTGACAGCAGAGAGCAGTTAGGGGCAACCAGGATGGCAGGCAGAGGCAGTTAGGAGTGATCAGTCAGGCAGGCAGGTGAGCACTTAGGAACCAGTGGTCCCAAATTATAAGAGGGATCGGACCACAACTGGCAGTCAAACGGGTCCCACAATGGAGTGCACATCATAGTGAATGGTTTAGTGTTCTGGGCTGAGGGACCCCCTCCCAGCCCCCACATGCCAGGCCTCCAGTATATAAACAAACACATGAATAATAGTGATATTTTTTTTTTATTCTCACTGCCAATTAGGTTGAAATATTGGGGAAAGGGGCAGTAAAAGGTAATCATGATAAAGTACATCTTGCACTTACCTGTATCACCAGATACCTTCCTATCTAATAAAAGAGTAATATGCAAATTGACCATACCTCCGCTACACCCACCAGCCAGTCAGATCAAGTGTGCAAATTAACCCAATCAAGATGGCTACAGCCACAGAGAGAGCAGGAGGGAGGCTTGGGTTACCCCTGGTGATGGAGGAAGCCAAGCTTTCCCCACACCCTAGCTGTCCCAGGCCTCTGCTTAAGGCAACAAAGTTTCAATGGCTGTGTGAGCAGAAGGCTTAGCTCTGCTCTAGGCTACAAAATTTCAATTGTAGAAGACAAATAGATCACAGATACCAGGGCCTCCGCTTGGGTCACTGGGGAGCATGGCCAGCCTGCAAACCACCACAGGCCCTTTGCTCAGGCCACCTCACGCCCCAAGGGAACACCTACTCTGATCTGGGACACCCTTCAGGGTAAACCAGCTGTCCCCCACCAGTGCAGCAGGCCTCTATCCTATCTAGTAAAAGGGTAATATGTAGATTGACCATCACTCCAACACACAAGATGACTGCCCCATGTGGTCAAAAGATCCTGCTTCCATGTGGACACAAGATGGCCACCACAAGATGATCAGCAAGGGAGGGCAGTTGTGGGTGATCAGGCCAGCAAGAGAAAGCAGTTGGGGGTGACCAGGCCTACAGAGGAAGGCAGTTAGGGGTAAACAGGCTGGCAGGGGAGTGGTTAGGGGGTGATCAGGCTGACAAGCAGAAGCAGCTAGGTGCAATCAGGAAGGAAGGTAGGTGAGCAGTTGGAAGCCAGCAGTCCTGGTAGGATTGGGCCTAAACGGGTAGTTGGATATTCCTCAAGGGGTCCCAGATTTGAGAGGGAGCAGGCTGGGCTGAAGGATACCTCCCTGCCCATGCACAAATTTTGTGCATTGGGCCTCTAGTCCTATATAATAAACTAGAGGCCTGGAGATCAGGCCTAAACTGGCAGTCAGACATCCCTCTCACAATCCTAGACCGCTGGCTACTAATCATTCACTTGCCTGCTTGCCTGGTCACCCCTAACTGTACCCCAGTGCCAGCCAGGTCATCCCAGTTGCCCCCTCCCTGCTGGCCTGGTAACTCCTAACAGCCCCTCATTTCCCCGCCAGCTTGGTCACCCCTTACTGCTGCCCCCTGTTGGCCTGGTCACCCCACACAGTCTGCTGTTCAGTCATTTGGTCATTCCTCGCTAACTCCCCTCCTGGCCTGATTGTAAACAGCCACCATGGGGGGGGGAGGTGTGAGGGTCAATTTGCATATTATCTATTATATAGGAAGCCTAATATGCTAAGTGTCTGGTCATCTGGTCGGCCGTTCAACCAATGAAAGCATAATATGCTAAGGCCTCTGAACCATTCACTATGATGTGCACTGACCACCAGGGGGCAGATGCTCCAACTGGTAGATTAGCTTGCTGCTGGGATCCAGCTGATCGGGACTGAATAAGATGGGCCAGACAAACCCTGAAGCCCTCCTGCAGTCCCTCCCCAATTGTGTGTCAATGGAGTGCTTCAGTCTGGCCTGTGCCCTCTTGCAATCTGGGACCTCTTGGGATATTGGACAACCGATTTCGGCCTGATTCCACAGGCCAGGCCGAGGGACCCCACTGGTGCACGAATTTGTGCACAGGGCTTCTGGTTGTTGTAATGAAGTTCAAGCCTTACTACTTTGTGAAACAGTTCTAGAAGCAGCAGAGGAGCCCAAAGGAGGATGGGAATAACCCATGTAATAATACAAGTGCTAGCCTACAGGCTTCCCCTAAAACATTTTATATAGTCTCTTAACTCTTTGAAGTAAGGTTACTGAGACTTGGAGATGTCAAGAAGTTGCCCTAAGACATTAAGTTTGCAAGTCATAAACATTGAACTTGAATCCAGGTTTTTTTTAAGACTCAATTTTGGCTAAACATATATGGAAGGATTTTCATTTTACATGCAAGTCTAGTTGAAGAGCATAATCCAGGATGAGATTTACAAATGTTAGTTGACCATCCTGAAATTTATGGTTTAAAAATTTAATTTGTTGAGAAACTAGAAACTCCTTTAAAATTGTATATATGTGGTTTTGGTTTTAAGAAGGAGGTGGCATTTTTTAAAATTCTTTTGTTTATATTAAAGGCCATAAAGAAGCCTTCATCATTATATCAATAATTCTTATAATTAAAGTGATCAAACTCTTCAAATGTATTTTTATTTTTTGCCACTGGAGTCCCTTTAAAATATATATTTGAATAGATTTTTAGAGGGAGAGAGAAAAAGAAACACTGATGTGAGAGCAGAACATCAATAGGCTTCCTCTTGCACACCCCATACCAGGGATTGAGCTGAAACCTGGACATGTGCCCTATGACCTTTTGATGTTTTAGGTATACAGAATAATGTCCAAACAACTGAGCCACACCAGCTAGGGCATGGCTCAGTAGTTGAGTATCAACCTATGAACCAGGAGGTCACAGCTCAATTCCTGTTCAAGCCACATGCCCTGGTTGGGGGGGCTCAATCCCCAGTGGGGGGGGGGACGTGTAAGAGTCAGCTGATGAGTAATTCTTTCTTATCATTGATGTTTTTATATCTCCCTCTCTGTAATCAATAAAAATATATTTTAAAAAAAGAAAATATGTGTTAATTTTCTGTGACTCTGTTAAATTATGAAGTGGCTAATTTCTTAATTCTGAGTTTCATCAATATTGTAGATATTTGATTTGGGGTAAAATAAGTTTCTCTTTTGTGTCATTTCCTGATTTGTATCCATTTCTCACACAATTGTCTGGATAAACACCTTGCATAGTCAACTTGAATGACATAAATATGGAAAGAAAACTATACTCATAAGTCATTTGTTCATTTTAGAATCTGTTGATTAAATGGGACATTTGTCTAATTTGTTTAATAAGATAAACCTTTACCCTTTTATTGACTCAAACTCTAATGTCTACTCGGTGCAATTCTGCTCACCTGATTTTTTAGAACCAGACGTAAGTTCAGAGGAATCTGTCTCCACTGTGGAAGAACAAGAGAATGAAACTCCACCTGCTACATCTAGTGAGACAGAGCAGCCAAAGGGAGAACCTGAGACTGCAGAGAAGGAAGAAAACAAGTCCTCTGAGGAAACCAAAAAGGAGTAAGGAGTTATGCCTTCTTGCTCTATATAATTAAAGTATGTAAATGGACTGTAGACAGGTTGTTTTGGTTTGTTTTAAAATATGTTTTTATCTATTTCAGAGATAGGAAAGGGGTGGGGAGAGAAGCAGCAATAATGAGAGAGAATCATCAATTGACTGTCCCCTGCATGCCCCCTACTGGGGATTGAATCCACAACCTGAGATGTATCCTGACTGGGAATCGAACCATGACCTCCTGATTCATGGGTTGATTCTCAACCACTGAGTGACAGCAGCTAAGCTTAGATAAATTATTTTATTACTTTTTTTTTTTTTAACTTTTCAGGGTTTTTTTGTTTTCATATGTTTTTTATTGATTTTGCACAGAGAGGAAGGAAGAGGGACAGAGAGCTAGAAAAGAAACATCGATTAGCTGCCTCCTGTACACCTCCTACTGGGGATGTGCCCACAACCAAGGTACGTGCCCTTGACCAGAATCAAATCTGAGACTCTTCAGTCTGCAGGCCAATGCTCTATGTACTCTGAGCCAAACCGGTTTTGGCGAGACAAGATTGTTTTAAAGTGTCATATGCTAGATATTTGCTTTTTTGTTTTATGTTTTAGAATTACCATTTGAAATAGGTTTACTATGTAGATGTATGGCCTATTAGAATGTGTAGTGGTTGTCAAAACAATGGTTTAGATTAGTGGTCAGCAAACTGCAGCTGGCTCGGGAGCCACAGTTTGCCGTTCTGTTGACTAATGAGTTTGCCAACCACTAACCTAGACTCTCGATTCCAATAATTACAGGCTGTTGTTTCTTGTGATTAAGCCCCTATCCCAGTGGTCGGCAAATTCATGAGTCAGCAGAGCGGCAAACCACAGCTTGCGAACTGCATGTGGCCAGCAAGCCGCAGTTTGCCGACCACTGGTTTAGATAATCCAAAATTTATTCCTTTGGGCTTTGGATTGTGTTTTTGTGCTTATAATTCATTGTGGGGGTGACTGATATTTTAAGCATTGACATAATTTCAAATGAAACATGATTATAAAAATCTGGCCTTGCCCTTGCCCATGTCCTCAGTGATTGGTGTTGGCCTTTGCACTAAAGAGTCCCAGGTTTAATTCCTGGTAGGTGCAGGTTCCATCCCTGGGGCGTGTGTGGGAAGTAACCAATTGATGTGTCTCTGTTATATCAATGTTTCTCTTCTCCCTCTCGCCTATTTCTTTCCTCCCTTCCACTCTTTCCAAAAAAAAAACCAATGGCAAAAAAATATCCATGGGTGAGTATTAACAACAACGACGAAAATTAGTCTGATTGGTGTCATCATGTGCACTAAAAGGTTGCTGGTTTTATTCAGGGTCAGGGCACATGGCCCAGGTTGCAGACTTGATCCCTTGTGGGAGATGTGTAGGAAGCAGCTAATAAATGTTTGTGCTCATGTTGTTTCTCTCTCCCTCTCTAAAAATCAGTTGGAAAAAAAAAAGATAATTTAGTAATAGCTATACCTTTTAGATGTAATCCTCAGGGAATCTTTTATCTCAGTTACATGGGTATATATAAAATCTAGAAATTTTTTGTTGTTAATCCTCACCCAAGGGTATTTTCCCATTGATTTTTAGAGGGCGTGGAAAGGAGAGCAACACCACTTAGCAACACCAGCCAGAGCAGCACCTTATTTTTTTTTTAATGTTTTAGTAAAATTTTGTTAAAATATGTGTCACCTTAGTGTGGAAGTAAATTAAAGCATTAATTTTAACCCTCTTCCGTCTTTTTCTCTTTCTGACTTTATGCCCCTTTCTGGAAAGTTTATTTTGCACAATAACAATTCTTTATTTTAAAGAGAAAAAGATCAATCTAAAGAAAAGGAGAAGAAAGTGAAAAAAACAATACCTTCTTGGGCTACCCTATCTGCCAGCCAGCTTGCAAGGGCCCAGAAACAAACACCACTGGCCTCCTCCCCACGTCCCAAGATGGATGCGATCCTGACTGAGGCCATTAAGGCAAGTTTTTACTTCCAGAAGTTTATATAGGTTTATTCTGTTCATCTTTTACTTATTTAAAAATGGTATACTCCTGTCCAGACATCAAAAATGTTGCTCTACTTCCTAAAAGAGAATAGAAGAAAGCCATTTTGAAGTTTGTTTCTTATAATGTAATCAGTGGCCTGGTGCACAAAATTTATACACATTAAAAAGGAATTAATTAGAGGAAATATTTTAATATTGCTATTTGCCCTTTCTCTATAATAGAAGTGTCGGACTTGAAAGAAAATTAGTAAACTGTATATAAAAATCTCCCTCTTGTCAGAGTCTAGGGCATGCTGAGGGACCTAGAGTCAAGTCCCCATCCACCACCCACATGCGCTTTGAAAACTCAGGAGACCCAGACCTGGCCGGCCCCACCCTCATTGGCTAAGACCCATCTGGCCCCACCCCCTGTCAAGCCCTTCTGGGTGGGGAGCACAGCCTCAGGTCCCCTGGCCCAGTGCTGGGTGGAGGGCACAGCCTCAGGTCCCCTGACCCAGTGCTGAGGCGGGAGGTGTGGCCTGAGGTCCTCCATCAAGCCTTGCCTGGCGCGGAGTGCAGCAGTGCTCCCCCTTTGGGAGCACACTGACCACCAGGGGACAGCTCCTGCATTGAGTATCTGCCCCCTCGTGGTCAGTGCACATCATAGTGACCAGTCATTCCACTTTTTAGTCCTTTTGCATATTAGCCTTTTATTACATAGGATGAGCACTTCATTTTTTTTAATTCAGATTTCCCATAGCAAGTATTTTAAACATCTTTAGATTTTTTTTTTTTACACAGTTTACTGATAATTGTTTTATTTGAAGGCTTAACATGTTAATTCATTCAACAAATATTTAAGGGCTACCTTCTCTGTGTCAGGCAACTCTGCAAATTACATAGCATAGAACAGGACAAAACAGGGCCCTTGACCTTATGAAACCTAATGATGGTTCAGGGTAACTGAATAATGTTGAGAATTTTTATCTTAAAAAAGTATACCATCTATCCTTAATTCCATTTTCAAAGCTGAGTGTCTAATATTGTTAGTGGTTATTTTTCAAACCTGAGTTATAAGAAATCCTCTTCTTTGCTTCATCACCTAGCCTTTCCAAAATTCTTGCAAAATGTTGTAATCCATTGACTTTAATTAGCTTATGTGATCATCAGATAGTTTTACTTTAATTTTTTAAAATATATTTTTGTTAATTTCAGAGGGAGAGGGAGAGAGAGAAACATCAATGATGAGAGAGAATCATTGATCAGCTGTCTTCTGCACGCCCCACACTGGAAATCAAGCCTGCAACCTGGGGATGTGCCCTGACCAGGAATCGAACTGTGACCTCCTGATTCCTAGATTGATGCTCAACCATGAGCCATGCCAGTGGGTCTTATTTTAATTTTTAAGTTATTTTTTAACCTGACCTTGCCATTTTTTGTGTAAGTTTTTCTAGTTAATTTTGCTTTGTTTTATATGAGCCATAGACTTCTTCATTGCAGGGACCCTGTCCTTAGAACTGAGCTAGAAATGGGGGGAGAGGTAGAGAACAACTTAACTAAGGATGGTGCTTATAGGAAAGAGCAACCTGGAGGTCATTCTCAGAATTTGAGAAGACTGCACTGACACAAGCTGGAAAAGGCTTTGTTTTCAGACCTCTCTCTGCACTCCTTGAAGAGTGCTCTCCACTCACTAAGAAAACTTGCTTATGCTAGATAGCTTGACTATAGAGATGTCTTTTCTTTATGTTGCCTTTCTTCAAGGATTTCCCGTCATGACCTCTCAGCCTAGAATTGGAGGAGTAGAACAGAATTACAGTGAGGACAGAGATGGGTCTAAAATTTAAAATATTAAAACAGTATAATTAGGCCTAAAGAATAGTTTGAATATGAGTATGTATATTCCATGCAGTGTAATAAATCATGGTTTTAGACCACTGATAACATTTTCTGGATCAAACAAGAGTCCTGATGTCTACTGCCATCTCATTGTCAGTTTGGTGAAGCAAGGGATTGTTTTAACATTAGAGAGTTCTTTTTTGGCCTATTTTCTTCCCTTTGTTTTTTAATAAGATTGGGAGTAAACAGTAGGTTGTAATAGATCAGAGACATTTACTTGAAGTAAGTGGATTCATATTAACTATTTCTTTTTTGTTGCATAATCTTTTCTTGTTATCTGAGTTTGTTTTTTTTTATTGTCAAAGTGTGTAAGATAACAATCAAGTCTTTCCCAATGAGAATGAGTATGCACTACATTTAGTGTATAGACAATGGCAACACAAAATTGTTAGATTAGCCCATGAGATAAATAACAGGTGCTGTTTTAAGTGTGTTTCAAAATGTAAAGCATTTGAAAAAAATTTCTGCCTTAAGTGACCTGCTTAAGTCTTTCATGGGCTTTAGTCAAATGAAATATAGATAAATAGAATGAAAATGGAAAAGGGCATGTTAGTTGCAATTTAATGCCCTGTTGTTATCCAAAAAGCCCCTTGAAACTTTGCTGCCTATAAGTCCAGTTTTATTTTATTTTAAAATATATATATTTTATTGATTTTTTACAGAGAGGGAGGGAGAAGGAGAGTTAAAAACATCAGTGAGAGAATTATCAATCAGCTGCCTCCTGCACAACCCCCCACTGTACATCCCACAACCAAAGTACATACTCTTGACCAGAATCAAACCTGGGACCCCTGAGTCCACAGGCTGACGCTTTATCCACTGAGCCAAACCGGTTAGGGCTATAAGTCCAGTTTTATGCCATTTGGTCAGATTATCTTTGCTTATGTTCTCTGCTGACATTCACAAAAGCCTGCAGAGAAATACTGGTCCTGGTGTGCCAAAACTCATTCCATAAAATAGGCGAGATCTGTGATCTAGTGTTCTGCTTTCCTTGTTTTAATGCTAAAGATGGTCTTCTAAATATAGAATAGAATTAAAATGGAATGAGTTTCTTCATTAACACAGAATGTTATTCACATGTTATATCTTCTCTTTTGAACATTTTTAAAATTATTGTTGCAGAAATATTTTAATTCTTCATTTCTCCACAGCATGATGAACTGAACTTACTTGAAATACTGTTCATTCATTCCTGCCATTTTGTTATTCATTATTAAGTTCACTTCCAAAATAATGTATTTTGAAAACTTGTCAGCTTCTCTATCTAAAGAAAAGCAGCTAGTTGAAAGTAATGTGTATGGTTTGTAAATTGTTTTCTAGGCATGCTTCCAGAAGACTGGTGCATCTGTTGTTGCTATTCGAAAATATATCATCCATAAGTACCCTTCTCTGGAGTTGGAGAGAAGGGGCTACCTCCTTAAACAAGCACTGAAAAGAGAATTAAATAGAGGTGTCATCAAACAGGTATTACACAGTTGTTGGTAATAAGATCATTCCATTATATAAGTCCTTAGTTAGTAACATTTAGGCTTTTTATATCTTTTTTGTTAAAAATAAGTTAACGTGATGAAATACTTAAGCTTAACCTAGTTTTACTATCTGAGACTACATTTCCAAATCACTGCCAGTTACCTTTTATAACTAGCCTAGTGAGCAGAAACAATAGGATAATGTAATTATTTTCTAGCTGCTTGTACTTTTAATTGGAGGCTTTGTGCTATAGATGAAAAGGAAGGTTAAGGAATCCTTTCATTACAGCAGAAAAAATAATTGCTTTTGTGTTAGATTTGTTAGTTTTAAAGCCTTGCTTATATGGCTCAACTTGTTGCCCTTATAAATTAGCTTCACCTCTGCTCAAACTGTTAAAGCTTGTTAGGAGCATCAAAGAAACCGGAGTAAATTGAGACTAGTACTAATGTCAATATTGATTTCAAGCATTAATCTATGATACTTTGCATAGTACATCAAAATGTTGCTTAGAATCATGAAAATATAAAGCGAGAATGGAACTTGAAACCTCTGTCAGAGGTTCAGGGGAGTGGTGAAGGTGGTTATCTAAGGACCTAGTTCACTGCATTCCCAGAGTCCTCTTGCCTTTAAACCTTTCTGCCTAGATTAATTAATATAGAATTCTGTGCCACTCGGGCATTTAAACTTTGGGAACTTTCAACCAGTACTTAATTCCACCAGTATATATAGGGTGTCTCCTGTGTGCCAGGTACTTATGGGTCCATCAGCGAGGAAAACAGATTTCTGCTGTGTGGAGCTTACATTCTAGCTTTCTCAAAATGTCATACTGATATGTAAGTGGGTCTTTAAAATAATCATCGATTATAAGATATTATCTAACTAATATAATTTAGAACCAAAGACCTATCCTATATCACAGTGTATGTTAGCACAGTTTGTGAGTTAACTTAGTGTTTTTCTTTATCAAAATAATGGTTTGTGATCTATTCTTGCCTCAGCCTGACCCTGTGCTTGATGTTTATAAGCTGGAAGCATTTCAGCTAGATTGCTATGTTCATAGCAGTGTAGGTAAAGCTAAAGTGTGGAGGATTCAGGTTAATGGAAATCAACTTTAAAGTTCTATGAGAGTGCTTTGTAAACTGTGGAAAGAAAGTATGTGGTATGACTTACATAACCTTTCCCGTATATAGGAAAAATCTGTAATGGGCAAACTGTGAAGCATTACGTATGGCCTGGGATGAATTAGGGTGTAACCTTTTGCCAAATAGCTATCGCCCTTTCAAGACAGAAGATTTTTCATTTTCTCCAGCAGATTGTGTCCCTTCTTTCCATGTGACTTCTTTTTTTTTTTTTTTTGGAAGGGGGTGGTTTATAATAGACAATCTGTTATCAAAATAGCATTCTTCCCCCAATTTGTAGATGAGGAAACAAAAGCTGAGGGTGTGCAGGGTTCTTCTGTATTGAGTAGTTCGATAGCACCATAGAAAGGATTCAGTCCCATCTTTTGACTAATCCATTGTTTGCTTCTCTCTGACAAACTGAACAGCATTTCACATTACTTCTTGTATTACTATTACCTGTAATATGCTTACTAATCTGGTATAAAGTTATAAGTGTGAACACCAGAATAATTTAAAATAAAAATGTTGGTTATTACAACTAAATTTAATTACTTTAGGTAAAAGGGAAAGGTGCTTCTGGGAGTTTTGTTGTGGTCCAGAAATCAAGAAAAACCTCTCAAAAATCCAAAAACAGAAAGGTAAGAAGTCTGTACCATAGTTTGATTATACACTGCGATACTGTTACTACTATTCAAAATATTAACTCTGTGCCATGCCCTCCACATTTGCCTTTTTATTAAGTCCTAGGGAGGTTACAGGTAATTTACTCATTCTTGGCCACCTAGTGAACAGAACAGACAGTGTGCAAATCCAGGCACTCGAACCCCAGAGTGTGTGGACTTCACTGCCCTGTTCAGTTATGGGAAGCTGTATGAAGTTATCCTACTTTTTGTGAAATATAAACTACAAGAGGCAAAAATAAAAAACCTAAAAAATGAACAAACATAATTGTACCCCAAAACTATTCTCAGAGCCAGTTTTTCTTCTCTTTCTCTCCTCGCCAAGTTACATAATTTTATTTATGGAAAATATATAGTAATAAAGTAAAATAAACATCCAGTATTTCTTCTATCTTAGTCATTGAAATAATGAATATTCCTCTATATCTTTATTTCACAACTCTGAAAATTTTTGTACTTTTTTCATAAAACTGACAAGCACTTTCAAAATGAACTGTGCAGTGCTTTTTGGTGCTCCATGACACTTTTTCATTGTTTGTTAATGAATTAAGGCCTTTCAATAAAGTCTGGAATTCTTATTTTAAATTTATTTTAATATATTTTTATTGATTTCAGAGAGAAAGGGAGAGAGATAGATAGAAACATTAATGTTGAGAGAGAATCATTGATCGGCTGCCTCCTGCAGACCCCCTACTGGAGATCAAGACCACAATCTGGGCATGTGCCCTGACAGGGAGTCAAACCATGACCACCTAGTTCATAGGTCAACCTTCAACCATTGAGCCACACAGGCCAAGCCTGTTTTTTATTTTTATATGTATTTTTTACTCTCCTAATCTGAAATTTGAATCTTACATTGCCACATAAATAAAATTTACAGCACTGTGATATGATTTCTTTCAATGTGAAAAGAATGATAATTTTGTTTGGTTGGTTGGCAACAAGCTTAGAAAAAGCCTTTGAGTTGAATATAGAAGCATTTGTACAAAAAGCTCTACATTCTCTAATGATGATAATTTTTGATATTACATTTCAGAACAGGAGCTCTGCAGTGGATCCAGAACCACAAGTAAAACTGGAGGATATCCTCCCACTGGCCTTTACTCGCCTTTGTGAACCTAAAGAAGCTTCCTACAGTCTCATCAGAAAATACGTGTCTCAGTATTACCCTAAACTAAGAGTGGATATCAGGTATGACCTGTTGGCCTGGATTTTAAAGCATAGATATTTGTTATTCCCTTAGCCCCTTTTCATGAGGAAGGAGAAAGATTAAATATTTAAGGGGTCACTGTTAGCTGAGCTAGAAATAAAACTTTTTTGTGGATTTGTCTCATGTTCTTTTTCATATCTCCATATGTAGTTGTTGTTTTTGTTGTTGTTTTGTGTGGGTTTTTTTTGGAAACCCAAATGACATGTTAACTTTGATAAGACAAAGATAGAGTAACTTTTTTCATTGATTTCAGAAAGGAAGGGAGAGATAGAAACATCAGTAATGAGTGAGAATCATTAATTAGTTGCCTCCTGCATGCTATACACTGAGAACTGAGCCCAAAACCTGGCATGTGCCCTTGATCAGAATCAAAACCAGGACCCTTCAGTCCCAGGCTGACACTCTCTCCACTGAGTCATACTGGCTAGGGCAGCATTAAACTCATAATGTCCTCTCATCTCATTTTTAAATTATTTTTTCTAATTTTTTTATTGTGGTAAAACACACAAATATAAAATTTACCTTCTTAACCATTTTTAAATAATGTGGGGGCTGCCTCCTGCATACCCTACACTGGGGATCTAGCCTGCATGTACCCTGATTGGGAATCCAGTGGTGAGCTCCTAGTTCATAGGTCCAATCTCAACCACCAAGCCAGGTGGGCCATCTTAACCATTTTTAAGCATATAGTGTTTAATGTATTAAATCGTATATAATAGAAGCCTAATATGCTAAGTGTCTGGCCATTCATTCAACAAATCAAAGGATGATATGCTAATGATATGCTAAAGCCACTCAGCTGTTTGCTATGACATACACTGACCACCAGGGTGCAGACAGTCAACTGGTAGGCTAGCTTGCTGCTGGAGAACAGCCTGTTGCGACTGAGTGAGAGGGGCTGGACATGCCCTGGAGCCCTCCCTCGGTCCCTTCCCAGCCCCAGTCATGCACCAGTGAGGTCCCTCGGCCTGGCCTGCACCCTCTTGCAACCCAGGATCCTTTGGGGAATGTCAGAGCACCAATTACACTGATTCCACAGGCCAGGCCAAGGGACCCCACTGGTGCATGAATTTGTGCACCAGGCCTCTAGTGTATTCATAATGTGCTCCCAACACAACCATCCATCTCTAGAATTCTTTTCATTTTGTAAAATTGGCAACTTGGTACCTATTAAGAACTGCTCATTTTCTTTTCCTCCAGACCCTGGTACCACCATTCTACTTTCTGGGACTGAAGGGTCCCAGGTTCAATTGCAGTCAAGGGCACGAACCTCAGTTGCAAGCTGATCCCCAATGGCCGCATAAGGGAGACAATCAGTGTTTCACTAAAACTTTGTTTCTCTCTTTGTCTCTCCCGTTCCCTCCTACTCCCTAAAAATCAATGGAAAAGTGTCTTCGGGTGAGGATTAACAAAAACAAAAATAAAATTAAAAAGTTTAAAAAATTCAAAATTTCTTCTCCAGAGAAAAAGATCAAAGTTCAATGATGCACCTCAACTGATAACAGTGGGGCCCTCATTATTCTGCTCCACTGATCTTTTCTGTCTTAATGAGCAGCTCATCAGTTTCAAATAAGTTGCGTGATATTCTGCTCCTTTGGGGACTATTCTAGTAATTCTTGAGAGGTGTGGCAAAACATGTCACCAAACTTTTGGATTGTGATTAAGCCTTTCTTCCTGTTGTTAGCCCAAATGTAAAGCTTTCCATTTGACTCTCTTGTTCCATACCATATACCCTTAAGTCAACTTGTTTTCTCCCTGCACCTGAGGTTCCCCAGCTGCCATTCAGGCCACTGACCCTTGACAGAACAGCTCTTGATTCAACACTGTGTTCTTCTGTTTTTTTTCTTGTTTTTAATGATACTCAGTTTCTTCTTGCCTGCCATTTGGTTTTGACAATGTTTGTTTTTTAATGACACATTTCTTAGGACAGAGATATACCATGTTAAAAACAACTTATTTTGTTTCTCGGGAGTTGTATTTTATTAAGCTGACTTTTAGATACTGATTTGTAAAAAGTGACTCAGTTGGTTTTCGTTAGTGTGTGTGTGTATATATATATACATTTTTAAAAGCAGTTAGGAATTTTGCCACAGAGAATTCTAGAGTTGGATAGAACTTTAAAGATACCCATTCTTTGCTTGATTACACAATTTGATTC
Organism: Lasiurus borealis; assembly: GCA_004026805.1. Lineage (NCBI taxonomy): Eukaryota > Metazoa > Chordata > Mammalia > Chiroptera > Vespertilionidae > Lasiurus > Lasiurus borealis. The sequence goes on from PVJN01012407.1 coordinate 39,769, forward strand.
CTATTGTGACCTGATAATAAGTGATAGGTTTTTGGAATGCCCTAACATTTTGGAAACTGCTCTGTATGTAGAGGTAATGAATGACTTAGCATCCTTGCTTGAAGAAAAAGAATGCCACTTGCTAAGGGTGCCAATTGTTAAAGTAATTTATTACTTTTTGTCCATTTTAACAAAGTACTAAGTGTAATAGAAATCAAACTTTAGTTCAAGGAATAACCCTGGATCTATTTCTTCAAATCTTTCCTTCATCTATATATTTATCATTATTTTTTGTTTTCTCTGCAGGCCTCAGCTGTTGAAGAATGCTCTGCAGAGAGCAGTAGAAAGAGGCCAGTTAGAACAAATAACTGGTAAAGGTGCTTCTGGAACATTCCAGGTTAGAGACTTAAAACACTTGGCTATAACAAAGTGATTCTCAAAACTTTTGGTTTCAGCCCAGGCCAGCGTGGCTTGGTTGAGTGTCTTCCCATGCACTAAGAGGTTGCTGGTTCAATTTCCTGGTCAGGGCATTTGCCCAGGTTTCAGGCTTGACCCTCAGTTGGGGATATGCAGGAAGTAGCTGATCAATGATTCTCTCTCATCATTGATGTTTCTCTCTCCCTCTCCCTTTCTCTCTAAAAACCAATTTTTAAAATCGAAAATAAATAAAAAATTGTGTTAATTAAAAATGACTATCATTTTTTAAAAGAAAAATTTAAACATTAAATTTATAAAAAATAAACTCACTACAAGTTAACATTACATTTTCATGAAAAATACATTTTTTAAATTAATGAGCCCTAACTGATATGGGTGGCTCAGTTGGTTAAGCATAGTTCTATGCATTAAAACGTTGCAGGTTCAATTCTTGGTCAGGGTGCATACCCAGGTTGCAGTTTTGGTCCCAGTGGATCCATGTTCTCTCACATCATTATTTCTCTTTCTCTCTCTCCCTCTCTCTAAAATCAGTATGAAAAGAGGAGACACTGTTTAATAGATTTTTGCAAAGTCTTTCATTGTCTATTTTGGGTTAGATCTGTGAAGAAAATCTAACAAATAGTTTTAAAAGGAGAAAGGATTTTAAGATAATTTTCAAATAGTTGTAGATATTATTCTATGGTACTATACCCAAACTCAACAAATGCTAGTGTTTTGTGTTTTTTTTTAATAGTTTGTGTTGTTTTTTTTTGAGGTATGATGTACAAACCATAAGATATGCTTATTTTAACTTAAATGGTATAATCCAATCATGTTTAGTAAATTTATAGAGTTGCACAAAGATTACTCCAATCCAATTTTAGCATTTGCATCACCCAAAAAAGACTCCTGGTGCCCATTTGCAGTTACTCCCCATTCCCATCTCCAGCCAATCTATTCCCTTTGGTATAGGTTTGCCTTTCTACAAGTTCATATAGGTGGGATGACACAATATGTGGTCTTTTGTGACCGGCTTCTTTTATTTAATACACACTTTTTTAGTTTTATTCATGTTACAGTTTCTTTTCCTTTCTCTTTTAATATGTTTTTTATTGATTTCAGAGGGAGAGAGAAATAGAAAGAAACATCAATGATGAGAGAGCTGCCTTTTTCACGTCCCACACTGGGGATTGAGCCCGCCACCCAGGCATGTGCCCTTAACCGGAATTGAACCGGGGACCCTTTTATCCGTAGGCCCACACACTATCCACTGAGCCAAACAGGGTAGGGCACGTCCAAATCTTTGTGTGGCTGTGTTTTATTTCACTTGGGTATATAACTAGGAGTGTGAACTTGGTGAACTATGTAGTAAATTCATGTTTTAAGAAACTGCCAGAGCAATTGCATCATTTACAGTGTGGAAGGGTTCTAGTTTCTCCCTATCTTTGTCTCATTGATTATAGCCATATAGTGGTTACCTCAAGGCATCTCACTGTGGTTTGGGCTGGCATTTTCCTGATAAGTACTGATGTTGGCCATCTTTTCATGTGCTTAATGGACATTTGTTTACCTCTTGGGAAAAATGTCTCTTCAGATCCTATGCCTGTTTTTAAAATTGGGTTATTTGTCTTACTGAATTAGGAGAGTTATATAACTAGATACAAGTTCCTCATCAGATACCTGATTTGCAAATCTTTTCTCCTAGTCTGTGGCTTCTGCTTTCACTTTACTTTATAGTGTCTTTTGAAGGGCAAAAGTGTTGAATTTTGATAAGTTAATTTTATCATTTTTTTAAGTTGCTTGTGCTATTGTGTCTAATAAATCATTGCCTAACTTAAGGTCACAAAAATTTACTCCTATATTTTTTATTAAGAGTTTCATAGTTTTAGTGCTTAATATTTAGGTCTGTGATCAATTTTAAATTAAGTTTTGTTTATGGTGTGAGGTAAGGGTATAAATCATGTGGTTTTCTTTGCATGTGGATATCCAAATGTCCCAGTGCCATTTATTGAAAACTGTTCTTTCCTCATTGAATTGCTTCAGCACCTTTATCAAAAATCAGTTGACACCCTGCTGATATGGCTTAGCAGTTGAGTGTCAATCAACCCATGAACCAGGAGTAAGGTTCAGTTCCTGGTCAGGGCACATGCCCAAGTAGGTAGTGGATCAATAATTCTCTCTTATCATTGATGTTTTTATCTCTCCCTCTCCCTTCCTTTCTGAAATCAATTAAAAAAATATTTTTAAATGAGTTATGAGGGTTTATTCTGAATGTCACTTCTGTTCCATTGATCTATATGTGAGTCCTGATGCCAGAATCACATTGTCTTAATGACTGCAGTTTTGTAGTTAAATTGTGAAGTTAGAAAATGTAAATTCTCTTTTTCAAAACTATTTTGACTAATCTGTGTCCTGTGTATTGCCTTATGAATTTTAGGATCCACTTCTCAATTTTTTACAAAAAGCCAGCTGGGATTTTGGTAGAGGTTGCAGTGAACATATAGATCAATTAGGTGAGAATCACCATCTTTACAACATTGTTTTCCAGTCCACAAATACTGTCTCTTCACGTTTATTTAGATTTTTAACTTCTTTCGGCAATATATTGTAGTTTTCACATGTCTTATGTTTCTTCCGTAAAATTTTTTCCTAAATATTTTCATGCTGTTGTGAATGGAATTTTCTTCAGTTTGTTTTCAAGTTGTTCATTTGTAGCCTGTAGAAATACAGTTAATTTATCTGATGATCCTTGTATCTTGCAACCTTGCTGAACTCATTTACTAGTTCTTATAGTTTTTCTGCAGATTCTTTAGGGACTCTTTGTGGCTTCCCCAGGATTTTCCTACATATGCAGGATTATGTCATCTGCAAATAAAGACCATTTTAGTTCTTCCTTTTCTATCTGAATTGTTTGTGTTTTTTTTTCTTTCCTGATTACACTAGATAGAAACTCCAATACAGTGATGAGAGCTGACATCCTCATCTATTCAGTGTTACCATTAAGTTAGCTCCAGGTTTTTCATATATGCCTATTATCAGGTTGAGAAAGTTCCCTTCTGGTACTAGTTCGTTGGAGTTTTTATTATGAGTGGTTAATTGCATTTGTCAAATACCTTTGTTATGTTTCTTGAGATGATCATGTGATTTTTGTTTCTTATTCTGTTAATATGTAATTCTTATTACATTAATTGATTTTGTGGTTATTCCTTAAAGGTTAGTTGTTATGTGGAACCTGAAACCATATCAGTCAACTTCTTGTACTTTGTTACCTTAAAATCTTTTGGTCTGTCTTGAACTTTGGATCTTTTAAATATGCATAATTTTATAACATGGTTTTTTGGAAAATAGTGGTTCACTGGATTATGCAGATTTTTAAAATGCTGACTCATTTCATCTATAACAAAATTCCTGTGTGTTTATATTACCCACTGATCTCATCAGAACAGTATTTAAACACTAGGAAGTTACCAAGCTCATAGATAGAAGGTTTCTCAATTTAAATTTTCTTTCAAAAAGTTTAATATTATAATTGACAACAACTGTTAGTTGTTTTCCTCGAAATGACAGATCACTTAGTATATTTTTAAGAAAATGTCTACCCAGGTACTTAAGTCTAAATAACCATAGTTTATCTGTTTCTTAAAGTAAAAAAGGTATTCCCTGATAAAATGTAGCTAGTTCAGCTCACATCTCCAATAATCACTGGTATTTTTCCTTGCAACCACCATCATATATACATTGCTGCCATGCATTCTTCCTCACTTTACCCCATAAAATATCAAAGACATGAATTGGAATTGTGATTTAATAAAATAATTTGTACTACTTCATCAAAGACATCCCCCTTTTTTTAAAAAAACCACAAGTATGTAGCCCTTAAGAATAAAATAGCTAGCTGCCTTGACTGGTGTGGCTCAGTGCAATTGTGGGCTTGATCCCCAGTAGGGGGCATACAAGAGGCAGCCAATAGATGTTATGCTCTCATCTCAGTGTTTCTCTTTCCCTCTCCCTTTCCCTCTCAAAATCAATAAAAATATACTTTTAAAAAAGAATAAAGTACTTTGTAGTTCGTGTGCCTCTACCTTGATTTGTGGTAAGGTAGCAGCAGTTTTACTCATCAGTTTTTAACCATCTGCAAATATCATCACAGTGAAAAAGGCAGATCACACGTTAGTATTAGTATGAAAATAGTTTTGACCTTGCATATCCCTTTAAAGGGTCTCAGGAACCCCGTGAGGTATATGGACCAGTCTTTTGAGAATCACTATTGTGTACTATGCCCAAGTTTGTCCCTGTATGCTAAATTTTTGCCTTTTGATAACTCACTTTTGTTCCCCAACCTTTTTTCCTTGAACTATCCTATATAATTTTCTATTGTATGATCAAGCTTTTCTTTTGCTATTTTCCTGTAGAATTAAAAAGGCTTTTTATTATTTTTTATAACTACTCCATTTTTCAGATTTAGATAAAGGAAGTATTCTCTAAAGCATCTTATAAGATACTGGGAGCCTAACAAGTTAACCTGCTTATTGGGTTAGCGCTGTCTCCTCTTTGGGTTAGAGTAGCCATTGCTATTTCAGGTTGGGCGGAGGGGTAAGTGGAAAGTGAAAACATTCACAGGAGGGTTGGGTCTCCTCAGTGAGATGGAATGCCTGCTAAGTGAGAAGAGAAAGTCCCTAACCTGACAATTCATTGTAAAACGTGTCTGTGCTGATGCAGGAGCTCCGACCCACCTGGTGCAGAGGAGTCTTGTCTTGACCTGCTTTGGGAGAGTGTTGTCTTGATGCTTTTCTCTTCCTCCTTGGAAAACAGCTGAAGAAATCAGGGGAGAAGCCCCTGCTGGGCGGAAGCCTGATGGAATATGCCATCTTGTCTGCCATCGCTGCCATGAACGAGCCGAAGACCTGCTCCACCACTGCGCTGAAGAAGTATGTCCTGGAGAACCACCCCGGGACCAATTCTAACTATCAAAGTAAGACTCAGACTTGTGTGCATTTCACCAGGAGTAGGGCATTTGTGAAAAATCCCTAGAGATCATGCTACTGATGACAAAACATTAACTGCCGACTGAAACCCAAGAGGGAACAACAACTTTACCAATTTAATTCATTTACAAAAAGAAAAACACACATAATCAAGGCATATCCTTAATTTACAATGTCTGTTAAAGATCAGAATTTGTGCTTTGCTATAAAGATTTTTCTGATTTAAAAAAATATGTATATTTATTGAGCTCAGAGAGGAAGAGAGATAGAAACATCTCTGATTGGCTGCCTCCTGCATATTCCCTACTGGGATTCAGCCACAACCCAGGCATGTGGCCTTGACCAGAATCCAACCCATGACCCTTTAGTCCGCAGGCCAATGCTTTAGCCCCTGAGCCAAACCGGCTAGGGCTTTTTCTGATATTTTTATTGTAATTTAGATAGATCTCTAGGATCAAAATATCTAGTTTTACCTTGAAACCAAACCAATATTTTAAAATATGGGTGTGTGTTTTTTTTCTTTAATCCTCACTTGAAGATATACTCTGAGAGAGAGAGAGAACATTGATATGTGAGAGAAACATTGATCAGTTGCCTCCCATACTCAATTTGACTGGAGATTGAACTCACAGCCTAGGTATGTGCCCTGACTGGGAATCAAACCTGCAATCTTTTGGTATATGGGACAATGCTCCAGCCAACTGAGCCTCCCAGCCAGGGCTACTTAGTTATTTTTTTATTGATACAAACTCTGTAGCAGAAAGTAATTTTTTGGTAAAGTATATTTACCAAGTATGTGTCAGGTGGTGATTTGAAACAAGAATCCTTGCTTTAGCAGCGTTACCACATACAGATAAGTAAGATAGTTTCTCAGCGAACTAATAGAAAAGGCCCACTGGTATAGGATGAAGAATGTGGAAGTTATAAGTAACAGAAAATGCACACCAGAAGATATTGTTTTAAATAAAAAAAGTAGCCGAAACCAGTTTGGCTTAGTGGATAGAGCGTCAGTCTGTGGACTGAGGCATCCCGGGTTCGGTTCCGGTCAGGGGCATGTACCTTAGTTGCAGGCACATCCCCAGTGGGGGGCGTGCAGGAGGCTGCTGATCGATGTCTCTCTCTCATCGATGTTTCTGACTCTCTGTCCCTCTCCCTTCCTCTCTGTAAAAAAAATCAATAAAATATATATTTTTAAAAATAATAAGTAAGTAATTTTAAAGTCTTAATAATGGCTTTTAACATACATGCAATATGTACATTTTAACATTATGAAGAAATGCTTTCTGGTGTTTTTCTTGTGTACTTTGAAAACTGGTTTTTAAAATAAACTTTCCTTACTTAAGGTATCTACGGTGTTTAATTGTGCAGTTGACACTTACAGACTGTTCATTGATTTTCTCTTGGCACAGTGGTAGAAGATGAAATTGGTTATTAACCTTTTCAGTTTCACTGATACTGCTGTCTTTTAGACACTGAATCATTACAAAATACATTTTTGTTGTGTCTTTGTATAAAAGGTAGCATTAGTGAGGCCTTTAGGAGCCATGGTATTGTGCTATTACTCTTTGCTATTGAGGAGAAGTTGGTTTTGTTTATCTTTATGGGTAGTCTCCTAGATGATTATTCTTATAGGTACTCAATAAATGTTTGAATGAGAGGAAATCCTATATAATAAAACATGCAAATCGACTGAATGGTGGAACGAACAGTCACTATGACACCAAGACGGGCACCAATGGGAGCCCACCAATTGCCCCACAGATGGCTCTGATCGCCAGGCAGTCCTAGGGAACCCTACCCTGTATATTGGGAACAGTCTCTTAGATTTCAACATTAAAACCTGGCAAGGCTACTCTAACACTGAAAAAACAGGGTGATGCAGTGATGACATGCATGGACTCTGGCTTGCACATTTTGTAGTCAGCCCTGATTAATTCTGACACTTACAACTGTGTGACCAAGCCAATTATTTAACTTCTCTCTGCTTCAGTTTCTCCACCCATAAGATGGGGAAATGTTACTATTGCCTCAGAAGGATCGTGTTATATTCTACTTTTTATAATCAGGGCAAAAAAACATAGCTGCCCATACAACAGCAAGATGCCTTTCACCTGTATGAAAAGTATGCGAGAGGGATGTCCGACTGCCAGTTTAGGCCCAACGTCCCTTGAGGGGTCCTGGTTTGCCAGAGGATGCAGGCCAGGCTGGGGGGAGTGGGAGAGTTACACCTGCCCCACCCCCTTTGCACAAATTTTATGCACTGGACCTTTAGTAGTCTTATGTCAACTGTTAACCATATACAAGGATATAAACCTATTTATGCACACCTCTGTATGTGCAGCTGTGGACAAGTCACCACTCTAGACTTGTTTCCTTTCTGTGAAATGAGGAATTTGACTAGGTGGTCTCTAAAATCTTTTTCATTATAATTTAAGTCTTGCCACTTTTATGGGCCTTAATTGTTTACGGGGGGGGGGGGTGAAAGTGAAATAAATAAAGAATAATTGTTTAGTGAATTGGTTAATTCCTTTGACCACAAAGGATTCACTTAAAAGTATGTGAATTACTATATATGACAGGACATTAAATTGATGAATACTGATTGTGGTTGAGAGAATTTCCATGTTGGTATAATTAAACCACTTTCTTCATTTTTGAATTTTTTCAGTGCATTTGCTGAAGAAAACCCTGCAGAAATGCGAAAAGAATGGGTGGATGGAACAGATCTCTGGTAAAGGATTCAGTGGCACCTTCCAACTCTGTTTTCCCTATTATCCCAGGTAAACAAACACCTAGCCCGTAATATGAAGGTATTGGTCATTGTAAATTTAACATCTGATTGTAGTTTACAGACTTGCTTAACTTATTTGACCCTTTGTACTATTATACTGAACTGAATATATGTGACAATAAGGACTACTTAAGGCAGTATTGTTTTAGAGGGAAAGTTTTACATGTAAGAACAGAGGAACTTATTGTTAGCCACATGTTCCTGAAATCAAGTACTGAATTCTTCATGATCCTTGGCAGTAATTTTGATGTTTATTCCTTCTTTAATAAGTAATTGATAATGACAGGAAGACTATTAGAGGGTTACACATACGTTTTAATTGTCCTGCATCAATCAAGTAGGGAAAACTTTGCTTCCAAGAATCCTAATCTGCCTTGTTCATACTGTAGAGACAGGGACATTTACTTGAAAACCTGTGTTATCTATTCATTGAGCCAAAAAAGTGTATTGAGCACCATTGGGCCAAGCATTATTCTCTGACACCATGCTATATGTATAGCCTTCTTATACTTAACATTTCTAGTAACATTTTATGACATGGACCACAAAAGCCCTATTTTAGCAGGTGTATAAATTGTAGCTTTCTTATTTTTTGTGTGCAAGCATAAGTGTTACTGGTTGAATGCATATTATTTGATATTTTCAAGTATTAACTTTTACAGTCATGCACATAAAATGTGATGAATCAATGTTACTGCCCTGGCCATTGTGGCACAGTTGGTTGAGCATTTGCCTGTGCACCAAAAGGTCAGAGATTGGATTCTCAGTCAGGGCACATACCCAGATTGTGAGTTCAAGCTCCAGATGGGATACATTCTGGAGGCAACTGATCAATGTTTCTCTTTTACATCGTCGTTTCTCTCCCTGCCTCCTTTCTCAAATCATTAAAAATGTGGTTTTCTTTTTTGTTTGTGTGTTTTTCTTAAAGGATCAATTTTATTAAATGTAAGGAGGAAGGGAATGAGGTATGGTCTGGGACATTTATAGGTTTGTTATAAATTTGTGTGTTCAAAATATGTTCAGTTGTAACCCAATACTTGTAACCTAACTTGATGTCTTTGGGAAGCTTGGAGGAAATGGGGGAATATCAGTATTCAGAGAATATGCACCTAGTTTCACGTTATCTTTTTTACCCCCATAGCCCAGGAGTTCTATTTCCAAAGAAAGAGTCAGATGAGTCTCAAGATGAGGATGAGGATGAGGATGAAGATGAAGATGACTCATCAGAAGAAGACTCTGAGGATGAAGAGCCTCCTCCACCTAAGAGGTGTGGATATGTGAAAACCCTCTAACTCAGGAGCCTTCTCACGTTCTCTGTGTAACACTTGAACTTATACTCTTGAAAACTCAGGGGCTCTGAACTTAAGAAGCCTGTGAATGCGTAATTTAGTCTTTGATCAAGCTTATAAATATATCCATAGTTGGTGTGTTTATTCAAAGAAAAAAATTTTCTTAGGAAAAACATGATGAAATTATGTGTAGACTTCCATGAATTGGTTGAATTTTACACAATTTGAGTAAAGCCTTTTAGTTAAAACATAATAAATTATATTTCTATTCCTTTTTAGTTTTAAGTCCTCCTGTGATATGCTTATTGATTTTAGAAAGAGACAAAGAGTGAGAGAAAGAAACATCAATGTGAGAAACATCAACAATTTGCCTCCCTTATTGGCCCTGACTGGGGGTTGAACTCCCAACCTGCATATGTGCCCTGACTGTAAATCGAACTTGCAACCTTTTGGTGGATAGGAGGACACTCCAACGAGTAGAGCCTCCTGGCCAGGGCTGCATTTCTATTCCTAGCATAAGTGACTTCTACGTAATCTTGCTTCTTTTTTCGTGAGGTATCTGGTCATCCTGGCAAAGTGCATCTCTCAGGTGCTAAGTGACTGCCTTCGCTCTCTGTTCCACAGGTTGCATAAGAAAACCCCAGCCAAGTCATCAGGAAAGGCTGCGCCCGTGAAGCAGAGAGGGTCTAAGCCTGTGCCTAAAGTCCCTGCTGCCCAGCGAGGGAAAGCCAGGCCCCTGCCCAAGAAAGCCCCTCCCAAGGTCAAAACTCCCGCCAAGAAAGCCAGGCCCTCCCCCTCGGTCATCAAGAAAGCCAGCGCGGGCTCCGCAAAGAAGCCTGCGGCCAGAGTGCGAAAGGAAGTGAAGCTGCCTGCCAAGGGCAAATCCTCCATGAAGAAGTCGTTCAAAGCAAAAAAGTAAATTTTATAGGCAAAAAGGGTATCGTGATGAAATTTAAAATCTTATTTTCTCAGTCAGTGTGCATTTATTTTAGTTTTGATGCTTTTAAAATTACATTTGTTCCCTCCCCTCTGAACTTGTGAGGAGAGACCATAAATAAACCGGTTTAGGTATTTGTTCGCTTTCGGCGCTGCCCTCGGTGCCTGCCCCTTCCTTCAGTCGTTTTAATTTCTGCGATAATTCTGGGCTTTCCTGAACTGTATAATCTGTACTTGTTCTTATTTCCCCCTACACCCAACCTTTTTTTTTTAATCGTCAGTCTTGGCTTTTCTTACCCCTCCTAGTTCTTTCTAAACAGTTGCAACGATTCTTACATTTGTAGAAGGCATGGAGAAGAGAATGCTGGTCAGGTCCCGGAAGTAGAGGGAGGCAGAGCAGCACTGACTGGACTGTAAAGCCCCCGCCTGGAGACTCCAGTCACAGCTCTAATAGTTCATCTTATTTATAAAACCACTCCACTCGCCCTTTCTCTCTCACCATAACACAGAGATGTCTTAGCTTGGGAATAAGCCAAAAACACGGTCTCATCGGTTCTGAGATGCAGGACTCCTTTGGGCCACTTCCACTTTGATGATGTCCAAGTAGCTTTCCCCGGCCCGGGGTACCAGTTCCCTTACCAGCAAGCACAAGTTCTCTCCACCACTTGGTTTTGGACTGAAGGGGAATATAAGAATATAATTTGTGATTTCTGGTGTCACCTGTGTTAAAAAAAAAATCAAAACATAAAATCAGATGCTTAACTATATTTTTTAATATGTGGAGCATGAATTCTCACTTCTTATTTGCCTTTTTTATAAGGAAATGTTGGAGAGTTACATTGTTGCTGATGTAGAAATGTTAAGTGGGAAAACACAATTTGCGAAAATAAACTAAATTCCAGATTCATCCATAGGTTCTTTTCCCCTCCTTTCCACAGCACTTTCGATATCAAGCAAGTGGCTTCCTTTTTGAGATGTTGTGTTTGTGTTGCTTTTTTTTTTTTTTTAAGAAATTAAATGAAGCCAAACTACCTAACCTCTTATTTGTATTTGTTTTAGTATTGTGAAGTTGTGTTAAATAGTACTGGCTTTCTACTTGAAAAACGTTGATTTCGGTTATCATTTATCTTCCCTGTGGCACTTGACATTTTTATTGTCTTAAACTTTTCGGTGTACA
>PVJN01012408.1:0-51324 GCA_004026805.1 Lasiurus borealis
TGCAGGGACAGCAATGGAGAGGTAATTCCACATTCATCACAATCCTATTCACAGAATGGAGCTGGATTGTTCCACATCAAGATGACCCTTTTCCTCAGATACAAATCACAGGGTGATATGATTTGCTACATTCGCAACCCTCTGTCTGATGAAAAGAAGCAAATAAATATCATCTTAGCTGGTGAGTGTTTGGCAGGGTTTGGTTGTCAATAAAGCAACATGTAGAGAAAATAAATGAGATAATTCATGTTAAAAAGTTTTGTACATTATCAAGCACTCTTTCAATGTGACTCTTTATAATTGTTATAGGTTTGGGTACACTTTATAGCTTTAAAGGAAAGCGCATTATCTCATTAGACCCTTACAATATTGCAAGAATGTCCAAACCTGTGGAGAATTTTTGTAAGAGTGTATTTAGCTAAACTGATGACATGCCTGGAAGCAAGCTCTAAAATGCTCACAAGAAGGACAGTTTTGCAGTCCTCTTTATATATTTGGATTAAAGAGGGATGTAAGAAAGGTTATATGGAGGTGGGAGAGAGCAAGACAGGGAAATCTCTGTGATTAGATTACGTGACCGTTAACAAGATTGTGTGATCCATTGAGGGTGCTTATGCCTGGAGGAGTCTTCAAAAGGGGATTACTCTAGCATTTCAAAGGTCTGTTAACCTAAAGGCACAAGAGCATTGGATAAGTCTTGATTAAGGTGAAATTAAACCTTTTGCTAAAGAAGTTATAGGCCTAGGCTATGACATATCCACCATGACCTGCCAGTTAGGACGTTATGATCAAACTAGAGGCCCAGTGCATGAAATTCATGCATGGGGAGAGGGGTGTCCCTCAGCCCAGCCTGTACCCTCTCCAATCTGGGACCCCTTGGGGGATGTCTGTCTGCTGGTTTAGGCCCCATCCCTCAAGGATCAAACATACCTCTCACAATTGGGACTGCTGGCTCCTAACCTGCCTGCCTGCCTAATTGCCCCTAACCACTAAGCCTGCCTGCCTAATTGCCCCTAACCATCTCTGCCTGTCTGCCTGATCATCCTTAATTGCTTCTGCCTGCTGACCTGATCACTCCCTAATTGCTCCCCTGCCAACCTGATTGCCACCTAACCATTCCCTGACCAGCCTGATTGCCAACTGCCCTTTCCTACTGGCCTTATCATCCCCCTAACTGCTTCCTTTTCTGTGCCAGCCTAATCTCAGCCTGGCCTAATCTCTCAAGCCTAATCTGCTTGCTCCCCTGCTGGCCTGATTGCTCCTAACTGCTTGTTCTCCTGTTGGCCTGATCACTCCTAGCTGCCTCTGCCTCTGCCCCTGCCACCATGGCTTTGTCCAGAAGCAAGTCAGACACTTGGAAGATGTCCAGTTGACCTGGTCTAATTGGCATATTATCATTTTATTAGTATAGATTAGCCTGTGAGATTACTTTTGGCACTGGTTTCCTACAGAATACCATCTTTATTCTCAGTATTCATGTGTAAACTTAACACATTTCTAGCTCAGTGACAAAATATGTCACTTACCTTCCTGTATATATTTTTCTTATCTTAGAAGTATAATCATACTTTATGGGTTTTTGTGACATTTTGTCATACAAATGTATTAGTAAAAGCAAAAATCTTCTTTAAAGTATTAACACTACCTTTAAAAATTTCTGAAAATTCAGTAAAAAGGCATTATTATGACCATTTATAGGTAAATAGAGGTTGAAAGAAGCCAGTCAAACTGAAAGAAAGTAAAATTTGGAACTAAAGCACAGGTTTTTTTAACTATTGACCAATATATCACCTTCAGAAGATCAAACATCAAAGGTCAAACAGGAAAAAAGCTATGTCCTGTGTGAGACAACGACATCCTTAGCTAACACCTATGCAGAGAAGTCTTGGCTGATTACAGGAACAGAGTGGTGGCTCTTCAGATGTCACTTCAGGGAATCTCTTTCTGGCCTAATTGAAGGCACAGCCTTTTCCCTAAAAATACTCTCTAATCCTTTTAGACAATTAGAAATTGAACTGGGGGGAAAAAAATAATCCCTGACTAAATAGAAGTCTATAATAATGATCTTGGAAATAGGTATAGCAGAAAAAAAATAGTAAATTTGATAGGAGTCTATAAATATTTTAAATGAAGTGCTGATGAAGTCATTGATGAATTGAATATGTGATGAAAGGGAGAAAAATAAAGAATAATTATAAAGTTAGGGTTCTGAGTCATGAAGGATAAGTTTGCGTCTACTCAGATGGGAAAGTGTGTCAAAATGAGCATATCTTAGAGATAAGACCATGCTTTTATGACATGCAAATGAAATTGTTGACTAGGAGTTAAAATTCTATGGAAGGGACCAAGCTTGCAACATAATGTGAATATCTTCAACATAAGAAGAATATTTACAACTGTGACACTGGATAAGATAAAAATTAAAAATTTAAAAAAGAATGGGAATAAAAAAATAAAAATTCTAGAATTGCATTTTGGAGCATACTTTTTAGATGTCCTTTAAGTGAATAAGAGAAACCTGCAAAGTATCTGAGAAAGAATAAGGAGAAAGGAAGGAAAAAAGCAGACAAAGAGCAATATTCAGACATACGTGTTTTTATCTCATCTTTTTATCAATGATAACAAATAATTTTCATCAAAACCTTTTTTTACTCTTTCTGATATTTCCTGCTGTTTCATAAAGATAGTTGCTTCTTATACAAATTAAAAGGAATTATATAGATACATTCAAATATTAGTTTCATATAGGAATCAAATTGGAATAGGCTTTAAAATAAGCATTATATTTGAAAACTGGAGCCATATCTGATGCAATTAAATAGATAATACCTGAAGTCAAGTTACATAATAATAAACTTGGACTAGATGAGAAATATTGTTACCATTTTTTTCACATTTTATATAATAAATAAAGCTCTTATACCTTTATTCAATTAACAAATATTAAAACATGTTAAAATTTAACATAAACTTGAAATCTGCAAAAGCACTGCATGGTAAACTTTGATTTTCTTGAAAAGCTATCCAAAAAAAATATTGCTATCATTAAAATGTACCAAGTATATGGTACAGGCAAATATGAAACCAAAAGACAAATATGTAAGATATTTTCTTAATTACAAACTAGAGTGAAGATATAACTAAAAAATAAGGTTAAAACCCCCAAGGAAAATCTGGGGAAAAGTAACATGCAGTTAACATTAGTCACAAAATAGAGTCACAAGGCAGATGCAGAACCCATTTGGAAAAACAACGTACATTCTGTCTAAAAAACCTCAAAATGACAAAAATGCTTGTGGAAGAATGCTTTGAATGGGAATATTTTTGTCCATGAAGAAAAAATTAATACAAAATAAACATAATCACTTCATTGTGATCAGTTTTTAATGATGTTTTATTTTTTAACTAGAGGCCTGGTGCACTGCCCAGGAGGCCTGGAGAAGCTCCCGCTACCTCCACTGCTGCAAATGGCTTCTGGTTGAGCAGCGCTCCCCCTGTGGGAGAGCAGTGACCACCAGGGGGCAGCTGCTGCACTGAGCAGGATGGGGCCAGAAAAAGGCTCTCCAACATCTCTGGAGGGATCCTAGATTGTAGAGGGGGCAGGTCAAGCTGATGGACCCCACTGGTGCACAATGGGGCCAAGGAAGGGTGCAGGAAGTTGGCCAGCTGAGGAGGGATCATGAGAGAGCTCCAGGACATGTCAGGCCCCATCTCTCTCAGTCCCCATCCAGCAGCAAAGTAACCTACTGGTTGTAGCATCTGCCCACTTGTGGTCAGTGCACATCCTAGTGAGCAGTTGAATAGCCTTAGCATATCATTAGCATATTACACTTCGATTGGTTGGATGGATGACTGGACCCAGCATATTAGGTTTTTATTATATAGGATTATAATTGACATACAATATATTTGTTTCAGGTAAAAAACATAGTTATATAAGACACTTATATAACTTACAAAGTGATCATCCTGATAAATGCAGAACCCACCAAACACCATACATAGTTAACACAATGCTTTCTCTATGCTATACTTTATATTCCCCATGTTATACTTTATATCCCCATGTATCATAGGCAATTTTTTATCTGATAAAATAAATTCTATTTATTTAAACTTTTTTCTACTATTTACAGATATTCATTCTTCCATACTAACTTCAAAATTACTTTATCCAACTTTTTTTATAAAAAAGACTCATGCATGCAACCATATACAAAAATAAATTTCATATAGGTTAGAAATTAAATGCTGCAACTGAAACAAACCCTTTTGAAGGAAAATACTTTATAAGAGATACCTTCTCAAAAATGCCAACCATAAAGGAAAGACCTTTTTCTTCATAATCTTTACACCCTAAGAGCTCTCTAGACAATTCTGAGGATCTCTTACAGCCACTGAGTTTCTCAACCCCTAGCATGATTTATGGTGTCCAGGGTTCTGTTCAATTGTTTCTTTTATAATCAGGAAGCATTTGTACTGGATATTAGTAAGAGACAAAGGAGAGACTTCTTTCATTACACTTGGCCTCAGTTTCAATTCTGTCCCCCAAACAAGCTCAATCCCAGGCTCTGTACTTATCACTAAAAGTTTCACTGCTCTTTAGCCCTGATCCAAATACAAAAAAAAATAATAATAATAAAAGACAATGCAGGACCTGAAGGGAAATCTTGCTTATTAGCAGTGAAATTTCTAATGCGATAGTGATGCATGTCATGGGTTTATTGAACTTCACATTGTTCTGCTCTTTCTTTCAGATGCCCTGTTTATTCCAGTCCACATTTGGCTGATGGCTTTAGCTCCAATTTTCTGTGTGATACTCTGTTTTATTTTTATGCTCATTATTTGTCGGTGTTTCAAAAGAAGAGGTAACTGCTGCGACAAAGGTAGAATCATTTAGGGCATCTCTCTTAATGTGATACCTAAGTCACATGGGGTGCTTAAATGGAGCAGCATGACATTTGTCAACAAATGCCAAGCCTTACATAGAATGATTTAAAGCTTGTTTCTCACCTTTGAAGTGTTAAACTCCACACCTCTCAATTAGGAGCTTCCCAGGACAAGGGATTTTGGAGAAATAAGGTCAATATACATGTCTCCTGAGCTGCGTACGCCCGGTTACTTCTGTATTCCTCAGGAGTGCTTTATCTCTTAGCTAAGAATCTAATCAATCAAAATTAAATGTATCTTGGATACACTTCATTTGATCACAATCTCCTTGCTTGCACAGATTGCCATCAATGTTTAAGATACTATCTCCATTCAAGGACTAGAACAAAACTAACCTGAAAAAGAAATAGGCCTCTAAACCAACAAGTCCTTTGTAACTAGACTGTTCCCTAAGGTTTTATGGCTAAACCAAATGACTATATCATCTTTCTTTATGAAAAGAACACTGAATGGTACAGTGGCCCATCAGGTACAAGCACATTAGACTTTATTAAGAACAACTCTTCTTCCAAAATATGACCAAGCAAAATAGCTTATAGTTGAGTAAACTGTTA
This sequence comes from Lasiurus borealis, assembly GCA_004026805.1. NCBI lineage: Eukaryota > Metazoa > Chordata > Mammalia > Chiroptera > Vespertilionidae > Lasiurus > Lasiurus borealis. The sequence goes on from PVJN01012408.1 coordinate 5,505, forward strand.
GATGGGGAATGTGAATTTGGAGATGGAGTAGACAATTTAATGGAGATGAGGAGACAAGTCAACAGAGAGGATACAATTCATTGTGCTCCATTTATTTATTTATTTATTTATTTATTTATTTATTTATTTATTTATTTTTATTTTTTATTTTTTACCAGATCCTTAAAACTTGATACTGTACTTATTCAGTGCCTACCTTATGCTAGGCATTGTGATAACCATCTCTCAGAATTTATCTAAATTAAGCCTGAAAGGCAGTGCTATTATTGTCACCATTTGATGGGTGAGGATGGCATAACTCACTTAGCTCATAAGAAGCAGAGTCAAGATTGGAATGCAGATGTGTTTGGCCCCAATTCTCAAGCTCTACTCATTGTACTTCTTTCCATTATTTAGTGTCAGATTTCCTCCTGCACACCTTAATGGTTGTGAAGCTTATCAACTCATGTGGCAGCCTGTTGTATAGTATCATGGGGATTTTCTTCATTGTGAAAATCTAATCTGTTGATACATATCAACCCATTACATAACAATGATCAGAATTTCCTTGCTTCCCTATGAAAGTCTTTGAGTGGAGATCATAATTTTACTACAATTGAATTTCTTTAGACGTACCTAATAGTTCTTGTTATTTTCCTCTGGAAGATGACATAAATTAAAAAATAAATGAATGCATATTTTAGTAATACATGGAAAAACATTTTAATCATCTCTGTTTAGCTTGTAAAAATAAGCTCATTGACCGTGGAATTCAAGCTGAAAGGTGTAAGTATATTCAGAGTCTGTACACAGATAGATTTTTCTTTCAGCCAGCTCAGTGTCACCACAGCTACATCTGGTCAGTCCCACAATTCTCAGAATCCCAGAAATCTGATGAAGATTCCGAGGGCCTCTCTTCAATCCCTCCAGACAGATTAATTTTTCGGTAGGTTAGGTGGTGAGAACTAGGAATGGAGACTTTTCTTAGCCCTATTGGTCTATAAGTCCAATCTTACTAGGCTCTGCCACCACCCCCAAACTAAACTCACATCCTGAGTCCTGTCTAGGTTGAGTGGGCATGGGATAGTGGCTATGCTTTTTCCGATAATAGTTCTTAGGTCAGTGATGCCCCCAATTGCTGCATTCCTCATTAATGAATTCTAACTCTCTCTGTTCCAGTGTTCGGATGTGACTTCCTTCACCTAATGAACACATTTCCTGCTCAATTAGTGTGTTTTTTAGGCTTTTGTGCAATGGTCGGTGTATATGTGCCATTCCGGATACAAGGTAAATGGGTCAGGGACTCTCCCTTTTCCTGGAAATCTGTTTCCTGGGGGATTGCTTAGTCAAGCTGTGTGACTCTCTCAATATCAGTTTGAGTGATATCTTAGAGGACCAAATTCCAACACTAAGATTGTTGTGTATGTTGAGGACTGACAATGTTTTCAGCTGTGCTTAATTAAGAACATAGCACTTCCACTACAAGGAGGAAAGCACATTCTGGCTCCAGAAAATATGGTTGGGTCCAACCACTCATTTACTTTACTGGGCCACTGATGGTGTGCCTTCATGACTCTACCAGTAAGTTAGTGTTTATCTATTTCTAGCTTAGTGTCTATATTGAATATACAATGTTCCATCAGAGAGTAATATTTACATATACTGTACTTTTTCAGTTTGCATGCAATTTCAGAAGGCTTATGAAACATTGAAATCCTTCCTTGCACTTAATATCTATAAAACATGGCTATCACTTAGTGGTAAGGTTGATAAAGTAATATAATTTTTTTTTTTCAGAGAGGAAGGGGGAGAGACATCAATGATGAGAAAGAATCATTGATCAGCTGTCTCTTGCACACCCCCCCCCCACACACACACACTGGGGATCAAACCTGCAACCCAGGTATATGCCCTTGACCTTAATCGAATCTGGGACCCTTCAGTCCACAGGCTGATGCTCTATCCACTGAGCCAAACTGGCCAGGACAATATAATAATATTCAAAAATATTATTGTGATATTTGACAATTCTTAATTATTTAAAGAATTCTAAGGAAATGTATATGCAAGAAATTACCACCAGACAGGCAAAAAAACCCCTGCAACTTTATTTTACTTGAAGTTTTGCTTTTAAACCACAAAGAAAAAGGTTAGAGAATTAGGTTGGTCACCAGCAGGGCTCTCTATCTTCCCTCAGTTCCCATCCTCATGCTTAATATGCCTTGACCAACAACATATATAGGACTTTTGTTCAACTCTTTCCATTGAAATTTATAGAGCCCTGCTTTCTAATTTATCAGACCAATGGATAAAGAGATCATATTTTTCAGTACTAAAATAAAATTAATGTTTATATAAACAACTCATGCACTTGAAAAAAATGTGTATGGGGGTTGAGGATAGAGGAGAGTAAAGGCAAGTCAAATTTTCCATTGGTTGTAGGTTTTTCTCTTTACCATTCTATATAATAAAAGCCTACATGGCTACCATAAGATGGCTGCCACAAAATGGCCAGCAGGGGAAGGTAGTTGAAGTGATCAGGTTGGCAGGAAAGGCCAGTTGGGGGGCAAACGGGCCAACAGGAGAGAGCAGTTGAGGGTGATCAGGCTGGCATGGGAGCAGATCAGGCTGGCAGGGGAGTGGTTAGGGGAAAATCAGGCTGGGAGGCAGGCAAGTGGTTAGGAGCCAGAAGTCGTGGATTGTGAGAGGGATGTCCAACTGCCAGTTTAGTGGAATCAAGCCTAAACTAGAAGTCGGACATCCCCTGCGGGGTCCCAGATTGGAGAGGGTGCAAGTTGAACTGAGGGACATCCCTTCCCATGCACCAGCCTCTAGTTTAATATATTGTCCTTCAATGTTGGAAATATCAGATATTAAACTGATAAGAACAGACACTACACTTGATCTTAGCCAAACGACCAAGAAGCATCTTACTCCACCATCTTGAATCCAAAGCCAGGAGTCTTGCTCTTGAATGCCAACTTAGCTTATCCATGAAATGTTATTTATGTAGTTTGTTCCCTTTCCCCCAACAAATATGTCTCTCTCTGGATTGCCAAATATGTCTCTCTCTGCCCCCACCCCTGTGTGCTGAATGTTATCCTTTTTAATGCTATTATAAGCAGGGCTGTTTTCTAAATTTTACATTGATCTTGACCATTGCTAATTATAGAAATGCACTGATTTTTATATTTGGATTTTGTATCTTGAAACCTCGCTAAATTCATGTATTCATTATTTGTTCTAATAGTCTCTGTGTGTACGTGTGCCTCTGTGTGTGTGAATTCTTTAGGACTGTCTATAATGTAAGATTATGTTATCTATGAGTGAGATTTATATTTTCCTTTATAATCTGAATGCCATTTCTTTCTTATTCTTGCCAAATTACCCTGACTAGGAAGTGCATCATTGAATGTACATGGTAAGAGCAAGCATCCTTGTATTGTCACTGATCATAAAGAGACATCATTAATGCTTTCACTACATAGTTTCATGTTAGCATTGGGTGTTTTCATAGATGACTTCTTTTTCAAATTGAAAATTCTTTTAACCAGCCTCAGTGGCTCAGTGATTGAGCATCAACCTATGAACTGGGAAGTCTCTGTTTGATTCTAGGTCAGGGGACATGCCCAGGTTGTGGGCTCAATCCCCAGTAGGGGGCATATAGAAGGGAGCGGATCAATGATTCTCTCTTATAATTGATGTTTCTATCTCTTCTCCCTCTTCCCTCCTCTCTGAAATCAATTAAAAAATTTATTTAAAGAAAGTTCTTTTCTGTCCCTGACTTCCTTATTGTTTTTATCATAAAAAGTGCTCATTTTTCATTACATGCTTTTTCTGAATCTATTGAGATGAATATGTTGTTTGATCTTTTATTCATTGTATTATATTAATCTCTAGAGGTCAAACTAAACTTTCATGGCTAGGGTGAGTCCCACATGAACATGGTGAATGCCATCTATAGTAATAAAAGTGCAATATGCTAATTAGACTGTATGTCCTTCCAGACAACCTTTTGGATAAAACTGGGGCTAGGAGGGAAGCCTGGGTCTCCCAGGTGCCAGAAGGAACACAGTGCCAGCAGCAGGGGAAAGGAAAGCCTACTCTTGCATGGATTTCGTATATTGGGGCTCTAGTTTTTTATATAAGACATGGTTTGGCTGGCTGTTATTACTTTTTTAATTGAGGAATAACTTCTTCTGGTTCAGGACTTTGTTGTCTATATTCATAAGATATATCTGTTATAGTTTTCTTTTCCTATATGTCTTTGTCTAGATTTAATATAAGAATAATACTGGTCTGATCCCATCACTTGGAAAATGATTCTGTCTTTTCTATGTTTTGGAAGAATTTGTGAAGGAGTAAATTCTATAAATGTTTGGTAGAATTACATGTGAAAGCATTTGAGCCTGAGCTTTCCTTTGTGTAGAATTTTTTAACATATAAATTCAGTTTTTTACATGTTATAGGCCTATGCATGTTTTCTTTTCCTTCCTGAGTTAATTTCACTCTTTGTATCTTTCTCTTAATTTGTCCAATTTATGTTATCTAAGTTTTTGGTATTCATATCTTCATATTTCCTTACAATCCTTTTACTTCTGTGATCTTGAAAATTATTTCTCCCAGCTTAATTCCTGATTTTAGTAATTAAAATATTTTCTTTCTTATTTAAAAAGTTTGTTAATCTTCTTAAGTAATCCATTCTTAGTTTTATTGTTTTTCTCCATTATGTTTCTACTAGAGGCTTCTTGCGCAATATTCTTGCAAGAATAGACCTTCCTTCCCCTGGTTTTACCTCCAGCCCTCCGGGAGTCGGCAAGTCCCTGCTCCCTGGCTGCCTGGGAGCCAGAATATCCCTGTTCCTGGCCCAAGTCCCTGCTCCTGGTTTCCCAGGAGCCAACAAGTTCCTGCTTTCACCCTACCAATGAGCTGGCAAGTCCTCACTTCTGTCTGAAGCACAGCTCCTGTAGCTCCCTCCACCACCCGCCTTCCCCTCATAGTAGATGTCACACCCCTTCAGGGCGCTCTGTGCCTGCATATGCAAATTAGCCTCCATCTTTGTTGGGTTAATTTTCATACTCTTGTTGGCTGTGAGTATAGTGGAGTGATGGTTAATTTGCATGTTTTTCTTATTGGGTAAGATTATCCATTTTACTTATTTCTGCTTTAATTTTTATAATTTCCTTCCTTCTGTCTGCTTTAATTATAGTGTGCTTGTCTTGCTTCAGTGTCTCATGGTATAAAGTTAGGTTATAGATTTGAGATTTTTCTTTCTCTTTAATGTAGGCATTTATAATTATAATTTTTCCTCTTAAGTGCTGCTTTATATGCTTCCCAAACATTTTGTTATGTTCTGTTTTTTTTATTCTTCTGAAAATATATTTTTTAAATATATTTTTTATTAATTTTTTACATAGAGGAAGGGAGAGAGATAGAGAGTTAGAAACATTGATGCCAAAGAGACATCAATCAGCTGCCTCTTGCATGCCCCCAACTGGGGATGTGCCCACAACCAAGGTACATGCCCTTGACTAGAATCAAACCTGGGACCTTTCGATCCATAGACCAACACTCTATCCACTGAGCCAAACCGGTTTTGGCTGAAAATATTTTTTATATCTCATGTGAAGATGTTGTCTGGTTTCTTTATGCTGCCTATAGTAAAGTGGGAGAAGGGTGAAATGATTGATGTAACAACTGCTAAACAAAAAACAACCAGGACTTGATGACATGGGAAGTTCTCATCAATTCAAATGATTTTTAAAAATGCTAAAATTGGAGAAAACAAGATGGCGGCATAGGTGAACACCTAAACTGCTACCTTGCATAACAATTTCAAAACTACAGCTAAAAGACAGAACAGAAATCATCCAGAACCACAGGAAAGCTGGCTGAGTGGAAATCCTACAACTAGAAGGAAAGAGAGGGGCTCACAGAGACTCAGAGGAGTTGCAAAAAGCTGAGGTACAGAGACACATGCATGGAGAGGATGGGTGGCAGAGTGCCTGGCTGGCTTCCTCCAGCAGGAGGGAGACGGAAACTCCTGATGGCACTAAACCCCAGTTTCGACTGCACTGAACCCCAGTTCTGGGTGAGAATCATGGGGGTGGGAGCCTGGACTGTCATGAAAAGGGAGGAGTGCACAGAAATTTAGGGGAACCGTGAAAGGCAGAGTTCTGGAGGCATGCACACATGTGAGTGCACTCAGAGAGGACTGACTGCTAATTGTGCCACTGGCTTTCTCTAGTGAGAGGAATACAGAACCTCCCAATTGCGCTGAACTCCAATTCTGACTGCACTGAACCACAGTTTAGGGTGAGACCCTGGAGACCCAGACTCATATGGGTCCCCAGAGCAAACAGAAACTCAGGAGAGCCACAAAATACAGAGGGCTGGAGGCACGTGTGCACAGAGAGGGCTGCAGCAATTACAGAGAGACAGATTCAGGGGCCATGTAGGGCAGGGCTGACAGGCAGCCAAGGTTATCTGCTCAGCTCTGAGTCTCCGCCCCATCCAAGCTGAGCACAGAGGCTTTTGCAGTTTTGCAAGTCTTATCTCATAAGGCTGACTCCAGCACAGAAGTTCTCCTGGCATAGACACAGCTGATCCTTGTAGCCAATTGGCCTATAGGTCAATTCCCCCCATGATACCAACAACAATCAAGACTTAACTACAACAAGGCTGTACACACAATCCACAAAGGGGTGCCCAAGAGTGTCCACCTCAGGTAACTGGGAAGGAGGAGCTACTGGGCCATATAGGACAACCAGCATATAAAGCTACTCTACCAACTCAGGGATACAGTGAAAATGTGGAAACAAAGGAACAGATCACAAACAAAAGAAATGGAGGAAAACAAATGACTGGATATAGAGTTTAAAACCAGGGTTATAAGGTTTTTCAAGAATTTCCTAAAAAAGGTCAATAAATTTAACGAGACCCTCTAAGATATGAAAAAGGACCAACTAAAAGTTAAACACACACTGACTGAAATAAAAAATATTATACAGAGACCCAACAGCAGACTAAAGGAACGCAAGAATCAAGTCAAAGATTTGAAATACAAAGAAGCAGAAAAAACTCAACTGGAAAAGAAAAAAGAAAAAAAGAATCTAAAAATTGGAAGATAGTGTAAAGAGTCTCTGGGACAACTTCAAGCATAACAACATCAGAATCATGGGGGTGCCAGAAGAAGAGAGAGAACAAGATACTGAAAACCTATTTGAAGAAATAATGACAGAAAAGTTCTCCCATCTGGTGAAAGAAATAGACTTACAAGTCCAGTAAGTGCACAGAACCCCAATAAAAAATAATCCAAAGACGACCACAGCAAGACACATCATAATTAAAATGCCAAGAGCAAAAGACAAATAGAGAATATTAAAAGCAGCAAAGAAAAACTACTTTTTTATGTAGTTAATTACCTACAGGGGAGCACTCATGATTGTCAGCTGATTTCTCAACAGAAAGCATGTAGGCCAGACAGGAGTGACAAGAAATACTCAAAGTGATGAACAGCAAGAATCTACAACCAAGATTACTCTACCCAGCAAAGCTATCATTCAGAATTGAAGGTCAAATAAAGAGCTTCACAGATAAGAAAAAATTAAAGGCGAGTTCATCAACACCAAACCAGTATTACATGAAATGCTGAAAGGTACTCTTTAAGAAGAGGAGGAAGAAGAAAAAGGTAAAGATAAAAATTATGAACAGCAAATACATATCTATCAACAAGTGAATCTAAAAATCAAGTGAATTAAAAATCTGATGAACAGAATAAACTGATGAATATAATAGAATCAGGGGCATAGAAAGGGAATGGGCTGACAATTCTCAGGGGGAAAAGGGTGAGGGGATGTGGGAAGAAATTGGACAAAAATCATATACCTATGGATGAAGACACTGGGGCGTGGTAAGGGCAGAGGGTGGGGTGGGAACCAGGTGGAGGGGACATATTTGGAGGGGGGGAGAGGAACAAATGTAATACTCTGAACAAAAAAGATTTATTAAATTTTCAAAAATGCTAAAATTAGGACAGTCACTATTAGTAAAGTGTGCTCTAGAGAAAAAGCCTAGGGTGTGTTTGGGTAAACTTTTGCTGAAGTCTTAGAGGAATAAAAAAATCAGAGTATTCAATCATGCAGTGGGTTGCATATTCAGATTACACTAGTTTAGATTAGATTAGATTAGATTAGATTAGATTAGATTCGATTAGATTAGATTAGATGTGTGATTCCTGGATATCTTCAGCCATATCGGCAGAAGTTACCAATAAATCTCCTGAAAACATTTGTTGATGGATCTCATATCTAATAGAGTTTGTCTCTGTAACATACACAAGGAAACTTTAAGGCTCTTGAGAATGTTATACCAGCAGAAAATCTGCCAATTTGTACTAACCAGGTCAGAAAGGAAAAATGAAAGAAGACTTGAATTTCCAAAGTTTACTGACAGAAAATACGACAAAAAAACTCTAAGCTGCAAACAGATATTACTTTTCTATGGCCACTGTATCAATTTACCACAAACTTAGTGTTTTAGAGCAACACAGGTATCACTCAGATGAATCCAAGGTGTCACAAAGACTGTGAGTCCTCTAGAGGGTCTACAGAAATTCCACTTCCTTGTCTTTTACAGTTTCTAGAGTTTCATCCTTGCATTTCTTGGTTCATGGTCCATTCCTCCATCCTCAAAGCCAGCAGCTTAACATCTTTAAATCTCTCTAATCTATCTTTACATTCTCTTCTCCTCATGGTTTAAAATAAACTGCCTCCCTTTTGTAAAAGTAGTAGTGATCATATTGGGCCCAACTAGATAATTTAGAATAATGTCCCCACTTTAAGATCCTTAACTTAATCACATCTGCAAATACTCTTGTACCACATAAGGTACCATAAATTAGATATTGAATATCTTTGGAGTCCATTGTTCAGCCTACTACCATATACTATCCTTGATGACACAGGAATAAGGACTCCTGGTCCAGAGGCCAGAGCCATGAGTCCTAGAGAATTATCCCCAGGACTTGAAATCTAATTGAATTTGCCCCAATTTGAAATTGTTTGGTAGTAATAACTATGTTTTCCCTCATTTTCTCTGCATTTCCATGGAATATCAATAATGGTTTTCCCATGCATATTTCACAATTATACTTTAGAACAGATAATTTATTCTTGTTTTACAATTCATGATGAAAAAGAATTTTAACCCAAGATAGATTATACTCAGAGCCTTGCTAATCTACCTCCAAACTTATTTAGTTTGTTGGACAATTTTAGTTCTTTGTACTTGTAGTACTTAGGTTCCATTTCCTTGCTGATTATCATGAGAAGGACTAAAGGCTTCCTGGATATCTTCACTTGCTTTTTATGATTTTCTGCCAATAAAGGTGGGTAAGTACCTCTCAGCATTTGGAATCTCTTACGTTCTCCTGTTACATATTTCTGACTGCAACCAGAGAAAATCTATGCTTTTTTGGGCTCATATGATTGGATTTGTTCCACCTAAATATTCTTGTAAAAACTTCCTATTTTAAGATTCATAACCTTAATTATATCTGCAAAATCTCTTCTTCCATGCAGTGCAAGATATTCACAGGTTCTAAGGATTGGGGTATAGGCATCTCTGGGGGATCCATTCTGCCTGTGATAATCTGTTTCATCTTCAAAGATCCACATCTCTCTCAAACTAAATCTATTTTACACATATAAATTTCATCTTATTAGAACATAAACTCAAAATTAATAATAAGAAGATAAAAGAATATTAAAGAGTCTATTTTATATAGTTGTTATGAAGATTAATTGGATTAGTCCATTTTAAGTAGTAAAATGATGGCTTTTAAATACTAAACTAGAGGCCTGGTGCATGAAATTTGTGCACAGGGTTATCCTTCAACCCAGCCTCCTCCTTCTCCAATCTGGAACCTCTTGAGGAATGTTTAGGCCCAATCCTATCTGGATCGAGCCTAAATGGGCAGTCAAATATCCCTCTCACAATCCAGGACTGCTGGCTCCCAACTGCTCACCTGTCTGCCTTCCTAATTGCCCCTAACCACTTCTGCCTGCCAGCCTGATCACCCCCTAACCACTCCCCTGCCAGCCTGATTGATGCCTAACTGCTCCCCGGCCAGCCTGTTTATCCCTAATTGCCCTCCCTTCTGAGCCTGGTCCCCCCCCAACTGCCATTCCCTGCAGGCCCTGTCACCCCCAACTTCCCTCCTCTGCTGGCCTGGTCACCCCTAACTGCCCTCACCTGCAGGCTTGATCACCCCAAGCTGCCCTTCTTTGCAGGCCTGGTCCCTGCCAGCTACCCTCCCCTGCAGGCCATCTTGTGGTGGCCATCTTGTGTTCGTCCACATGGGGGCAAGATCTTGTGACCACATGGGGGCACTCATGTGTTGGAGTGATGGTCAATCTTCATATTACTCTTTTATTAGATAGGATAGAGGCCTGGTGCCTGGTGGGGCCAGCTGATTTGCCCTGAAAGGTGTCTTTGATCAGAGTGGGTGTTCCCTTGAGTGTGGGGTGGCCTGAACAAGGGGCCTGTGGTGCTTTGTAGGCTGGCCATGCCCCCACCTACCCAAGTGGAGGCCCTGGTATCTGGGATTTATCTATTTTCTACAACTGAAACTTTGTAACCTGGAGTGGAGCCAAGCCTTCTGCTCACACAGCTATTGAAACTTTGTTGACTTAAGCGCCTTCCAGGGTTTGTGGAAAGCTTGGCTTTCTCCATCACCAGGGGCAACCCAAACCTCTCTCCTGCTCTCTCTGTGGCTGTAGCCAACTTGATTGGGTTAGTTTGCATAGCCACTCTGATTGGCTGGTGAGTGTGGCTTGTGAGTGTATCACTGGCGCAGTCAATTTGCATTTTACTCTTTTATTAGATAGGATTATTAGTACAAGTAAAGTTACTAAATGTTAATTCTTGAATATTCTCTCCCCCTTGTTTGCAGTTTAATTTTCTAATTTTTATACCTTTTGCAGTATCTATTTCAGATCCTTTCTTTTCTTTGTATAACGACTGGATATGGCATATGGCAATGATGGTAATGATTCTGATGCTATTTTACATTATACTTATTGCTGTTTTATTCCTCACAATAAGAGGTAAGTGGTCAGAGCTAGTCATGACTCTAATTTATTATTTTTCCAGTACATATTTCATTCCATCCTTACTTTCTGTCTGATTATTAGCCCAAAGTTCATCTTCTTTGCAGAGAAAAAAAAAGTAAGTCTCAAATTATATTTTGTTAACTTGTGCATTTATATAATAAGGTTAAGTTACAGCACCTCAATGCACAATCACAGAGTGACTCTGCTTCTGCTCTGACCTTCAGACTTCTGCTCTGACCTTCAGCTAGTAATACACTAATTCATAGCTGTAATTTTCAGATTTTTCACTGTCCTTCTACAACATGTAGGTCAATTTTTATATTGGCATCTCTATCTCTAGCACCCAAAAATAGTGCAATGCAGGTCTCTCCAAGATCATGTTGTGACATTGCTGTTCACATAAATTGATTTATCCAGTTCTTATGTTATTCTGTTCACTAAAATTTACTAAGACTTGATTCAACTTTGACATTATTTAACTGTTCATCCTGCCACCTTGAATTAATTTCACCATTCCTCCACTTTTGTTCAAATAATAGGTAGCAAACTAAAAATTCTTACTGATTTTTTGGTCGAGATTGTGATATGAATGAGGCCAAAAAGTGTTCAGATATATAATTTTCTCCTAACAATGAGTAAGTGTCTTTTTAGCCCACAATTTTACCTATTCTAAATAATTTCTTATAAGAGGAAGATATAGTCAAGAATGTAAAGAATTTACTATTATCATAGATTATATGAAAATTATTTAAGAAAAAATTTCAAATGGCAATGAAAAACTAATATGTAAGAAAGAAGTAAAACAATTTGGTCAATAAAATATTAATTTAAAAATACTTAGTGTTATAATAGTTGCCAATATAATGATTATTTAAGTAAATAATGTAACAATATATTAATAACCTAGTCACTGAAAACCAATAACTGCTAATATGACAGACAGTGAGACAACCAGAGATTATTCTGGAAGTAATAACAAAATATTGATGACATGTTCCTGATAAAAAGGAAAAGAAACAATGAAAAACTTTGTATCTGATTAAACTTCTATTTTAACTTCTGATTTGTAGGGCATTTAAGAAAAAAAACGACAGAGATGCAATCAGCAAAATGTAGACGTGAAAGCACTATACAAGAAATGATCGAAGTTCTTCATTAAATGTTACAAGAAAATAAAATGAGAAAAACAGAAGATTAGCTCTATAATATATCAATGAATTACAACTTGTACATATATTTGTTTTTATAAATATATTTTTATTGACTAAAGAGAAAGAAAGGGAGAGGGAGAGAGAAACAGAAACATCAATGATGAGTGAGAATCATCAATATACTTACTGCCTCCTGCACACACACACTCCTCCCCCCAACCCCCACACTCACTGGGGATCAAACCCACAAACATGGCATGTTTATCAGAACAGGAATTGAACTGTTGACCTTTTGGTGCATGCGATGATAATCAACCAACAAAACCACACCAGCCAGGGCAGTACATGTATTTGGATGTCTATTTAAACCAATACACTGTTAAGTAAAATTGATAAAACTATAGCCAAACCTATCAATAGAAAATATTGCCCAAATAAATAAAAATGAAAAATTATAACCAACAGCACAGAAAGAAAAAGAATTGTTAAACAACACTATGTACTATTATTGCCAACAAATGGACAACCTATAAGAAGTGGATTAATTTCTAGAAGTAATCAACTTTCCAAGATTGGACAAGGAAGAAATAGAAAATCTAAGATGACTGATTACTAGCAATGAAATTGAAATAGTAATAATAATAAAAAAACTCCCACAAACAAAATTTCAGGACCAGACAGCTTCCTTTTCAATCGATTGCCCAAAACTGAAGAGCTGGGAATGCTACTAATTCATTCTACAAAGCCAGCATTGCCATAAAACCAAAAACCAGACAAAGACATTAACAAAACAGAAAATTAAAGTCCAATAACCTTGATGAGCATAGATGCAAAAATCCCCATTAAGGGGCTTGCAGGAGGCAGCCAATCGATGTTGCTCAGGATGTTTCTATCTCTTTATCCTTCTCCCATCCTCTTTCTGAAATTAATAAAAACATACTTTAAAAAAATTCTCAACAAAATATTAGCAATATGGATTCAACAATATATTGAAAGGATTATAGGGAAGGGGCAGGAAGAGATTAAAGAATTTATATGTATACCCATGGACACAGATAATAGTGCAGTGGGGGAGGGGAAATTAGGCAATGGGTGTAAAAAGGGGACATCTGTAATACTTTCAATAATAAAGATAAATTAAAAATATTTTAAAAAAAGAAACAACAAAAACACCCCACAAACAAATAGGTTATATACTATGCCTATTGGGACTTATCCCAGGAATACAGGATTCTTTAACATTCATAAATCAATCAATATAACACATCACATCAATAAAATAAAAAAAATTATATCATCATCTCAATAGTTGCAGAAAAAGCATTTAACAAAATTCAGCATTCTTTTATAATAAAAAACTCAATAAAGTGAGCATACAGAGAACATACTTTAACATAATAAAGTTGACATCCACAGCTAATATCATTACTCAATGGTCAAAAGCTAAAAGCTTTCTTCTAAGATAAGGAACAAGACAGTGATGCCCATTATCACCACTTCTATTCACCATCATATTGGAAGTTATGCCACAACATTAAGACAAGAAAAATAAATAAATGGCATCCAATTTGGTAAGGAAGAAGTAAAATTGTCACTATTTGCAGATGATAATTATATTATATGTAGAAATCATAAAGACTCTACCAAAAATCTGTTTGAACTAAAAAATGAATTCAGTTAATTTCCAGAGTACAGAATTAATATATAGAAATCTGTTGCATTTCTATACACAAATAATAAATGATCAAAAATAAATTAAGAAAACAATTCCATTTACAATTATATCAAAAGACATAAAATACCTAGGAATAAATTTAACCAAAGAGGTAAAAACCTGTACTTTGAAAACTATGGACATTGAATAAATTAATTGAAGAAGATACAAATAAATGGGAGAACATACCATGCCCATGTATTTGAAACATTTATATTTTAAATGTCCTTTCTATTTGAATAAACATACAGACTTAACACAATCTCTATGAAAACACCAATGGCATTCTTCTGAGAACTAAAACAACTAATCATAAAATTTATGTGAAACTACAAAACACTCTGAATAGCTAAAGAAATCTTGAAAAATAATGTAGTGATCAATATCACACTTCCAGATTTCAAACTATACTACAAACTTACAATAATCAAAACAGTGTGGTACTGACATAAAAACAGATATACAGGTCAATGAAATAGAATAGAAATAAATCCTTACTTATAAGGTCAATCAATCTAAAACAAAGCATGTAAGAATTTGCAATGGGGTAAAGACAGTCTCTTCAATAAATGGTGCTAGGAAAACTGGACAAATATATGCAAAAAATGAAACAGGTACTTTCTTACACTGCATACAAAATAAATTCAAAATGGATTAAAGATTTAAAGGTAAGACCTGAAACCATAGAACTCCTAGAATAAAATATGTGCACTACAGTCTTTGCCATGGATCTTAGCAATGTCTTTTTCAATATGTTTCCTCGGGTTAGACCAACAAAAGAAGAAATAAACAAATAGGACTACATCAAACTAAAAAGTTGTTTTTTAAAAATATATCTTATTTATTTTTTTTATTTTTACAGAGAGGAAGGGAGAAGGATAGTTAGAAACATCAATGAGAGAGAAACATCAACCAGCTGCCTTCTGCACACCTCCAATTGGGAATGTGCCCACAACCAAGGTACATGTCCCTGACTGGAATCCAACTGGGGAACCTTCAGTCTGTAAGCTGACACTCTATCCACGGAGCCAAACTGGTTAGGGCCAAACTAAAATGTTTTTGTGCAGTGAAGGAAACCATCAACAAAATGAAAAGAAAACTTACTGAATGGGAGAATATAATCACAAATAATATATCCTGTAATGAATTAATATCCAAAAATATGTAATTGGAAATATGGTTGTATTGGTTATACCCGTGAGGATACTATTAAATATATAATATATACAACTTAACATAAAATACATCAAACAATTTGATTTAGAGATGGGCAAATGACTTAAATAGACATTTCTCCAAAGATGGTCAATAGGTATATAAAAAGATTGTTAACATAACTGATCACCAAAGAAATGCAAATCAAAACAACAATGAAATACCACCTCATAGTTATCAGAATGGCAGTTATCAAAATATCAACAAATGCTAGAAAGGATGTGCACTGTTAGTGGGATTTTAAATTGTTGTATACATTATGTAAAACAATATGAAGATTCCTCAAAAATATAAAAATAGAGCTGCTATATGAGCCAGCAATACCACTTTTGGTATTATTTAAAAACCAAAGAAACAAACAGACTAATTAAAAAATAATATATGGATCCCTCTGTTCAATGCAGCATCCTATCTAATAAAAGAATAATATGCAAATTGACCATACCTCTGCTATACTCACAAGCCACACTCACCAGCCATGACTCACCAGCCAATCAGAACAAGTATGCAAATTAACCCAACCAAGTTGGTTATGGCCACAGAGAGAGCAGGAGGGAGGCTTGGGTTACCCCTGGTGATGGAGGAAGTCAAGCTTTCCACAAAGCCTGGCTGGCAGAGGCCTCCACTTAAGACAACAAAGTTACAATGGCTGTGCCTCTGAGGGAGACTTGGGTTGCCCTTGGGCATGGAGGAAGCCAAGCTTTCTGCAAACCCTGGCAGGGGCTTAAAGCAACAGTTTCAATGGTTGTGCATGCAGAAGTCTTAACTCCACTCCAGGCTACAAAGTTTTAATTGTAGAAGATAAATAAATCCCAGATACTAGGGCCTCTTCTTGGGTTGCTGGGGAGTGTGGCCTGCCTGCAAACCACCACAGGTCCCTTGCTCAGGCCACTCCATACCCCAAAGGAAGACCCACCCTGATCCAGAACATCCTTCAGGGCAAACCAGTTGGCCCCACTGGGCACCAGGCCTCTATCCGATCTAATAAAAGAGTAATATGCAGATTGACCATCACTCCAACACATAAGATGACTATCCCCATGTGGTCACAAGATCCTGCCCCCATGTGAACACAAGATGGCCACCACAAGATGGCCAGCAGGGGAGGGCAGTTGGCAAAGACCAGGTCTGCAAGGGTGGCCAGTTGGGGACAATAAAACCTGCAGGGGAGGGCAGCTAGGGGTGACCAGGTCAGCAGAGGAGGGAAGTTGGGGGTAACCGGGCCTGCAGGGAAGGGCAGTTAGGAGGGACCAAGCCCACAAGGGAGGGCAGTTAGGGGCAAACAGGCTGGCAGGGGAACAGTTAGGCATCAATCAGGCTGGCAGGGGTGGGGTCAGGGAGTAATTAGGCTGACAGGCAGAAGTGGTTAGGTGTAATCAGGAAGGCAGGCACGTGAGCAGTTGGGAGCCAGCAGTCCTGGATTGTGAGAGGGATATCCAACTGCCAGTTTAGGCTCAATTGAGACAGGATTGGGCCTAAACAGGAAGTTGGACATCCTTCAAGGGGTCCCAGATTGGAGAGGGAGTAGGCTGGGCTGAAGGACACTGCCCCCCATGAACGAATTTTGTGCACTAGGTCTCTAGTTATTTATAATAGCCAAGATAAGAAAGTAACCTACGTGTCCACTGATAGATAAATGGATAAAAAAAATATCATACACACACACACACACACACACACACACACACACACACACACAATGGAATATTATTCAGCAATAAAAAAGAATGGAATCATCCCATTTGCAACAATATAGATGGAACTAGAGAGTATCATGGTAAGTGAAATATGGGGTGGCACAAAAATAGGTTTACAGTTGTTCTATGTAAAATAATATGATAATTAATAAACAATGATACAATAATAAACTGTGCTTTATGTAGTCACAACTACATTGAAAGGATGGTTGAGGGGAAGAAAATTTAGTATGGGGTGGTACTCAGTATCTATTAAAACTCTCCAAGTGTTTTTAAGAAAAAGCAAAAACAGTAAATATTTATTAACTCATTCACTTTTAGTGGATCAGGAATTTGAACAAATTTTAGCTGAGTTTTATGTTTCTGGATTTGTCATTAAATAAGTAAATAAATGAATAAATAATTAAATCAATAAATTATTAAAATGCTGACATTTTTATGTAATTGGAAGTATGAGTATTGGTTGTAGCTCTGAGGATACTATTAAATTTTTAATTTAAATTTAATTTTTTTATTTAACAAATCTTTATTGTTCAGATTATTACATTTGTTTCTCTTTTTTCCCCCAATAACTCCCCTTTACTGGTTACCACCACTCCCTCTGCCCTAATCTCCCTCCGTATTGTCCTCATCCATAGGTGTATGATTTTTGTCCAGTCTCTCTCTGCACCCCCCTTCACCCCTTTCCCCTGAGAATTGTCAGTCCACCCCATTTCTATGCCCCTGATTCTATTATATTCACCAGTTTATTCTGTTCATCAGATTTTTAATTCACTTGATTTTTAGATTCACTTGTTTATATTTATTTGTTTTTCATTATCTTTATCTTTTTCTTCTTCCTCCTCTTCTTAAAGAGCACCTTTCAGTATTTCATATAATACTGGTTTGGTGCTGATGAACTCCTTTAGCTTTTTCTTATCTGTGAAGCTCTTTATCTGCCCTTCATTCTGAATGATAGCTTTGCTGGGTAATCTTGGTTGTAGGTTCTTTCTATTCATCACTTTGGATATTTCTTGCCACTCCAGTCTGGCCTGCATAGTTTCTGTGGAGAAATCAGCTGACAACCGTACGGGTGCTCCCTTGTAGGTAATTAACTGTTTTTCTATTGCTGCTTTTAATATTCTCTCTTTGACTTTTGCTCTTGACATTTTAATTATGATGTTTCTTGGTGTGGTCCTCTTTGGATTATTTTTGATTGGGGTTCTCTGTATTTACTGGACTTGTAAATCTATTTCTTTCACCAGGTGGGGGAAGTTTTCAGTCGTTATTTCTTCAAATAGGTTTTCAGTATCTTGTTCTCTCTCTTCTTCTGGCACCCCCATATTCTGATGTTGGTAGGCTTGAAGTTGTCCCAGAGGATACTTAGAGTATCTTCCAATTTTTGGATTCTTTTTTCTCTTTGCTTTTCCAGTTGAGTTTTTTCTGCTTCTTTGTTTTCAAATCTTTGACTTGATTCCTGTGTTCTTTTAGTCTGCTGTTAGGTCCCTGTATAATATTTTTTATTTCAGTCAGTGTATGTTTAATTTATACTTGGTCCTTTTTCATCTCTAGTTGGTCCTTTTTCATCTCCTCTTGTGTTTTGCTAAATTTATCTATCTTTTCTAGGAAATTATTGAAAAACCTTATAAGGATGGTTTTGAACTCCATATCCAGTCCTTTGTTTTCCTCCATTTCTTTCGTTTGTGATCTGTTCTTTGTCTTCGCATTTTTGTTATGCCGGGAGAACTTCTGTGCTGGAGTCAGCCTTATGATACAGGACTTGCAAAATTGCAAAAGCCTCTCTGTTGAGCTTGGATTGGGTGGGGTCTCATATACAGCCTTGGCTTCCAGTCAGCCCTCCCCTACTCGGCTCCCGGGTCTTAGTGACCCTTGGTAATCTCTGCAGCCTTCAGATCTCTGCCTTTCCAGTTCCCATGCGCTCCAGGGCCCTGTATGAGTCTGGCTCTCCAGGGTTTCACCCCAAACTGGGATTCAGTGCAGTAGGGAGGTTCTGTCTCCCTCCTGCTATAGAAAGCCAGCAGCACAATCAACAGTCAGTCGTGAGCCTCCAGACCTCTGACTTTTCCAGGCTCCCCTAAGTTTCCATTCACTCCTCCCTTTTCATGACAGTCCAGATTCCCCCATATGAGTTTCCCCTGGAGCTGGGTTTCACTGCAGTTGGATCTGGTGTTCAGTGCAGTCGGGAGTTTCTGCCTCCCTCCTGCAAGAAGAAGCCAGCCATGTACTCCACTGCCTGTCCTCTCCACGCACGTATCTCCATACTACAGCTCCTCTGAGCTTCTGTCAGCCCCTCTTTTTCCTTCTAGCTGTAGAATTTTCACTCCATCCAGCTTTCCTGTGGTTCTGGATGATATCTGTTCTGTCTTTTAATTGTAGTTTTAAAATTGTTGTGAGAGGCAGCAGTTTAGGTGTTCACCTGTGTCACCATCTTGGTTTCTCAGCATCTAAATTTTTAATTTTTAGGTGTAATAACATTATTGTGACTATATTAGAAAAACACTGCTTTTAGAGATATGAGATATATACTAAAATATTTATGAATGAAATGTGATCATGTCTAGGATTTTCTTCAGTATAACATGGCAAGGATGTGAAATGGGTAATTACATATCTTAAAACAAACCTTTCAATTAGGTGATATTTATTAAAGCTGGTGATGGGAACATAAATATACTAATGTTTCTATTTTTGTGTATGATGGTGTCCTCTTTTATTCCTATGTTCCACCCAGGTAAGTCAGTGCTTGTGTTTCTTCTATTCTAGGATGTTTCAGGTTACCTTTTTCTCTACAAATACAGCACGATTCAAGAAAAGTTATGATTTTGTTGATTATCTATATTTTCTTTGGTGCCAGGCTTGGAGCAACACTTCAACTTTATTGATCCCAAGCAGAAGCCAAAAATCTAATTTAACACCGAATTTGGATGGGAGTAAATTGTACATTTTGATAAGATTTTTATTCATCATCATATATATATATATATATATGTGTGTGTGTGCATACACATACACACACACAGATATCTATATTAATAATAGAGGAATATGTAAATTGGCCAGGATGCCATCACATAACAGCCAATCAGGATTGGGGTGGGGCCATGTTGTAGAGCTCTCAGCATACAAGTACTGGGGGTCTGAAGGGTGCACAGAGAAAGGGAGAGCAGATAGGCAGTTGGGGATCAGGCCAGGAAGGGAGAGTAGATAGTCAGTTAGGGGGATCAGGTTGGATGGGAGGGCAGTTGGGGGATCAGGTTGGTAGGCGGGAGCAGATAGGCAGTTAGGGAAATCAGACCAGGAGGGAAGAAAAGTTAGGGGGATCAGGCCAGTAGGGGAGAGCAGTTAGGGCCATCAGACTGTCAGGGGAGCTGATAGGGGCATCAGGCAGGCAGGCAGGTAAGCAGTTAGAAGCCAGTGGTTCTAGATTTTGAGAGGGATTCCGGATTGGAGAGGGTGCAGGCCTGGCTTAGGGGACCTCCCCACTTCCCCATGCACGGATTTTGTGCACCAGGCCTCTAGTATAAATATATAGATATATAGATACATAGATACATAGATACATAGATACATATATATATATATATATATGTATATATATATATATATATATATTATTGATTTCAGAGAGGAAATGAGAGAGAGAGATAGAAACTCAAATGATGAAAGATAATCATTGATCAGCTGCTTCCTGGGGATTGAGCCTGTAACCCGGGCATGTGCCCTGACTGGGAATGGAACCCATGACTCCTCATTCCCTAGGTTAATACTCAACCATTGAGCCACACCAGCCTGGCCATTCTTCTTCTTCTTCTTTACGGTTATGCCTATGTGACCAACCTGAGAAATAACTGAAGATCATATAAACTCTACATTGTTTAGAGCATAATTTTCCCATCAAGCATGATGAAACTATGACTATATAAACAGAGAGTGAAAGCAAATGTTCTCATTTTCTTATGCAGCAGATGGAGATAATAGCACATGAAGCCACTTCTTTGCAAGATGAAACTTGTTCTTCCTAACAATGCAATCCCAGAATAGCAGAGCTGATAGGATTTGAAATACCACCAATACCCTTCCCAATACCCCCAAATGAGAAAACTTCATTACTCTGACTCTCAAATGCTTCCTGTCAAAGCTTTCAAAATTTGTAAGTGTCTGTCAGAACTATTTATTAGCTATGGAGATATAGTTTTATCAATTCAATTATCTCCGGGAACTTTAGAACTTACCAATGGCATTTAAAAAAACAGAACATAAAAAAAAAATCAAATAGAAGCTGAGGATATGGGGAATCAGGGAGTTGTTGTTTAAGGGTGCAAACTTGTAATAGTAAAAAAACAAGTTCTGGAGATCTAAATGCACATCACAGCTATTACAGTCAACAAAACTTGTGCTATAAACTTCAAAGTTCCTACAAGACTATATCTTAATCACTCTCACCACAAAAAAGAAATGATAATTGTGAGGTGGGATAAAGGTATTAGCTAATACTATGGTAGTAGTCATATTGCAATATTTAATGCATCAAATCAATATATGTCTTAAATCTTATCAATATGTTAATCATAGTTCAAATTTTATAAAAGTACATTACTATAATGAGGTATGCAAAGTAAAAATGAAAACAATAAAATATGTTAATGAATTAACAGTTTAAAAAATGTATATTCCTAAATGGAACACTATAATAATGAAAGTATAATATCCTAATTAGACTGAACAGCCAAATGAACTTCTGGACATTATTACAGACATCCTTCCAGACTAAGCTGTGGTGGTGGGAGTTTAGGCAGTTAAGGGCTATTAGGCAGGCAGGCAGAGGGGTTAGGGGCAATCAGATAGGCAGGCAGAGGGCTTAGGGGTGGTCAGGCAAGCAGAGGGAGTGGTTAGGGGTGGCCAGGCAGGCAAGCAGTCAAGTGGTTAGGAACCAGACCAGTGGTCCCGGATTGTGAGAGGGTGCAGGCCGAGCTGGGGGGCCTCCCCGCCAATGGACGAATTTCATCCACCAGGTCTTTAATTCTCCCATAAAAAGAAATGAACAACTGATATCTGCTACAACATGGACGAACTTTGAAAGCGTTTTTGCTAAGTGAAAGAAGCAGGTCACAAAAGAAACATATTGTATGATTCCACTGATATGAAATGTCCAGAATTGAAAGATCAACAGAGAAGATCAGTGATTGCTGAGGATGGAGGGAGTGGGAAATTGGGAGACACGAGTTTCTTTTTAGGAAGACAAAAATATCCTGGAATCAGATAGTGATGATGGTTGTACAACACTGTGAGTATACTAAAAACCACTGACTTGTACACTTTTAAATAGTAAATGTTAAGATATGTGTATTTATTCTAAATTAAAAGTTGATACAGAAAACCAAAAATACATACATGCATACATACATACCTACATAATGCTAATGGTATTCCCCACTCCAAAGCTGCTCTAAAATATTCCCTACTTGATTCAAATGTGTGATCTGGAGAGCCAGATACAGGGGCATATCGTTACTCTCATGTCTAAAATTGCTCTTCTTCCCATAAACAGTACCTCAAGAAATATTCTCTCCATTCATCTAGTCAATTAAATGCTGAACACTGGGAGACACCCTGAAAGTCTTTATTTCCCTCAACTTCCTCATCCCATACATTCCACCTATCAATTCCTCATCCCAAATAGATCTCAAATCGTTCTAATTATGCATTGCCTGCTCTGCTACTACTTTAACTTTTCATTGTACTTGTCCCTTGATTATTGATTTACATATGTATATGTATATATGTATTTACTTGTATCTCACATATGTCCATATGTGCTATATAGTCCATATGTTTGCATATGTATAAATATAGTCAAATGTGTATTTTAGACATACTGTATATGTACATACTAGAGGCCCAGTGCACAAAATTTAGTGCATTTGGGGGGCTCTCAGCCTGGACTGCACCTTCTTGCAGTCTGGGACCCCTTGGGGGATGTCCACCTGCCAACTTAGGCTTGCTCTCTAGGAAGTGGGCCTAAGCCTCAGTCAGACATCCTTAACTGTGACAAGGGGGTGGGAGAGGCTCCAGCCACTGCCACTCCACTTGGAGCCATCAGCCCGGCTTGTGCTTGAGCAGAGCTCCCCCTGTGGGAGCTCACTGACAACCAGGGGGGCAGCTTCTGCATTGAGTATTGCCCCCTGATGGTCAGTGCACGTCATAGTGACCGGTGATTCCTCGTTGTTCTGCCTTTAGGCTCAATTTGCATATTACCCTTTTATTATATAGGATATCCATCATTTACACATATACAGGGGGAGGCAAAGTGTTTATAATTGCAATACAAATAAATAATACAATAATTAGTAACTAATAATATAAGAATAAGCTCTGTTTTGTGTACTCACAACTGTAAACCTACTTTCCTGCCCCTGTATATTGTACATATATATACCATTAGGATATGTATGCATGTGCATAAAATATAGGTATGACATATATTTATATTCATGCAAGCATATATGCAAAAAGATATAATTCTTTATAACGACTAGTATATACATATATGTACACACGTGTATATGCTTATAAATAGCTAAATATTTTAGTACTCATATATGAATATTATCGATAATATATGAGAATTAGGAATGAATATGTGTGTGTATTACTTAAGTATATATTATACGTATTCCTTAACATTCAAACCACAATTTTGCCTTTGTTTCTTTGTACAGCTCATTCACCTCGTTCTCTGATCATATCTCCCATTGCAGTCACAATAAACTACTTGAAGTGTTTTGAATTGAACATTTTCTCTCAAATGCCTTGCAAGCTGTCTCTCCCTCAGCCTAGAAAACCTATTCTGCTCCTCTCTCTGCTCTTCTTCTTAAATGGCTAACTGTTCATGTTATTCAAGGCTCTCCTCTTAGTCCTCACCACCTTCCTTAAATGCCTGATCTAAATTTAGTGTCTTTTATTTGTGTCTCCGTAATTATTTTCCTTTATTTTCTAAGTACAGTACAGCATTCAAAATAAATTCTTGATCACATCCATTTTGTTCATCATGATTTATGTAAAATACAAAAATCAGATTGGGTGTTGCTTCCTTTCAGAGCGAGGCAAGTCTTGTTGGTACTTGTGATGTTGGTACCGCAATGCCAGCTGCAATCATTGAAGCTAAACAAAGACTCCTACCCTCAGACTGGAACAGCCAGTCTCCCTGGAATTTCCCTTGGAGAGGAACATAAGGACAGCACTGCAGGATTAGGTGCCCAGAGGTGGAGGGCAACAGAGAGAAGGAACTTTGTTAGTACTCTGCCTGGGTCTGGCACTTTCGTTCTCTAGGGATGATTGAGAGCTGCGTCAGGATCTCCGGTAAGTGTAAGATAAAGGATTGAGTTCTCTGTTCTTAGATGGTCAGCACTTTCTCATCCCTCCCTCTTCCTGTGCCTTCTGGGAGACCACCTGTCCCTACATTTCAAGGGGCTTGACAGATATATTTATGGACTAGTGAGAGTATGAACAGAGATGCCAGCCCCGTCTAGGGAAAATCTTTACTCATTGGTTCTTTGTGAGTCATTTGAACCTCACTCTGCAGTATCATGTCACAGCAAATGTTTGGCTGGATTTCTGGAGTCTGCTTTGTTCAAGCCTAAAGAAAATGTTATTGTTATGCATGTTACCTAGTTGTGCAAGGGCAAGTATTAAGTCTTCTTCATTTGCTTCTTCTCCCAGGAATTTAACATAAATCCAGGTACGTTGTGTCGTGCAACCAGCCACCATCTATGTTCCCTCTCTCTCTCTCTCTGTCTCTCTCTCTCTGTCTCTCTCTCTCTGTCTCTCTCTCTCTGTCTCTCTCTCTCTGTCTCTCTCTCTCTCTCTCTTTCTCTCTCTCTCCCTCTTCCTTCCTTCACCCCTCTAAAAATCAATAACATTTTTAAAAGATTCAGAGTTTCCAGATCTAGCAAATAAGTATTGCAGGATGCCAAATATTGGATGGAAAATATGTATACCAGAAACTTATTCATTGTGTGGACAAAAAAGGGGAGGTTCTGTGGAAAGTAACCTCACATAAGGTGTCTGATCATAAATTCCTAGTTAGGCAAGTCATGCCCCAGCCATATAACTTTCTAGTACAAGGTTTATCTTTGCCTAAGGAAGCTCTGTACATTGTTTCTGTGTCTCTAGGTTCACACACCTTGAAATAAGCTGCAAACATCAAGGGAGCCCATAATCTAGTTAGCCATCCTGTAAATCAAT
This sequence comes from Lasiurus borealis, assembly GCA_004026805.1. Classification (NCBI taxonomy): domain Eukaryota; kingdom Metazoa; phylum Chordata; class Mammalia; order Chiroptera; family Vespertilionidae; genus Lasiurus; species Lasiurus borealis. Next base: position 30,619 of record PVJN01012408.1, read on the forward strand.
CCCCACCTTGCTTTTGCTCTTCTTCATGTAATCTTCCTTATGTCCCCTCCTTAATTCCAAATACATAAAAGAAGTTGCAAAATTGTTATTCTCCAGATCATTTGAGCATATGAGCCTCACACATGTATTAGTTTGGCTCATAAAAATTCTCTACAGGTTTGGGCATTCTTATATTTATAACTTTATTTGATATTCAAATAACTGGGACTCATACACCACTCTTACAACATTGTCTGGTGACACTAGTTGATAGTTTACTTATGCCTAAAAAACATGTTAAAATATCTGATTTCTGAAAATTCTTACTCCTATTATTGCTGTTTCTGAACTCTTCTCGCTTGTTATCACAGGTGTAATGGAAACTACAGGATCTTCTCTCACCAGATACTTTGTTACCATGCTCCTCCTTCAGATGGCAGCACCAAGTTCAGGTATGACCCTCTCTTCTACCTGTCTAAGTCATGGCAGTATCAAGTATGCCAGAAAAATCAAGGACCAAAGTAAAGGGTTAAGCTCTTCTGACCATTGTTTTTCAGGCTTAATACATAATTATGTAATCAGGGCGTATACTATAGGATCCAGCATATGGCTGGAAAAAATTATTTCTAATCAACAAGTCTTCTTTATCATGTATTAAGTTCCTTGGAGAAAAAGCAAATGAAAGAAGACTTAATAATTGCCCTTGTAAACCCAATATTCATATTGAGGAGATTCAGTGTTTGCGTCACTCACAAAGTGAGGATGTGACCTAGGATATGGATCCACGTTGGAATCCATCTGAGTTATTAGTACAGTGGGGCATTCAATGAGGAAGGAAGGAAGGAATAGGCTAGTGAGAGCCAACACATGATAAAATTTGCCTTTGTAAGGGGACCTATGCAAAGCAGAAATAAATATAGCATATTTAGAAACAAATGTAAGCAAAGCCTGAGACAATAAATGGCATAAAAGAGAAAAGTTTCTAGTAAAAATTATTCGTTAAATAGTAGAAAATCTCACTGGTACACTTTTTTTTTGTATACTGTCTTTGGCATATAAAAGTAATGCTTTCATGAACATTGTACACATGCATTTGACAAAACCTGTGAGTACATAGGTAGAAAATATTCCTTTGCATAGAACTGCTGGTCAAGGTTATGTGCCCTTTTATTATGTTGCAAATATTCTTCTGAAATAGTTACCAACATACATTTCCACTACCAGCATATGTGAGTTTACCAGGCAGGTCATAATGTTAATATCTACCATGATGGTATCATACAAGATTATTTTACCATTTTAAAAAATGCTTTATGCCCCACCTACTCATCTCTTTCTCCCTCTGAAGCCCTGGCAAATACTTCTGTCTACTGTCTGAATATTTTCGCATTCTTCAGAATGTCATGTAGTTGGAATCATATTGTAAGTCTTTTCAGAGGGGCCTCTTTACTTATCAATGTGCCTTTAAGGTGCCCTCGTGTCTTTTCTTTTTAAAATTTTAAAACTTTAACTTATTTTCCAATTACAATTGACTTACAATACTATAATAGTTTCTGGTGTGATTGGACATTTATATACCTTTTGAAATGATCATACCAATAAGTCTAGTATCTATCTTGCACATATTCATTACAATATTATTGAGTATATTTCCTATGCTGTACTTGATATTCCTGTGACTATTATTGTAATTGGCAATTTGTACATATTCACTTTCTGCCTTTCCCCCCTGCTCCCCAATTTACCTCTAATCTCTGTATCTATTAGTTTGTTTCTGTTTGTTTGTTTACTTATTTATTTGATTCCACAGAGGGTGAAATCATGTCTGTCTTTGGCTTATTTCACTTAGCATAGTAGGTTCATCTATTTGGCACAAAGTATAAAAGTTCATTCTTTCTTATGATTATATATTATTCCATTGTATGTATGTATTACCTATTTTTATTCCTTTGTGTATCAATGGACACTTAAATGAGTTCCATATCTTAGCTATTGTAAATAATGCTGCTATATACCCATAGATACATATACAGGGTAGGGCAAAATAGGTTTACAGTTGTTCATATGGAAATTAATATAATAGTAAATAATAATATAAGAATAAACTCTGTTTTTCATGTACTCACAATTGTCAACCTATTTTTGCCCTACCCTGTATTTTTTCAAATTAGTGTTTTGTATTTCTTCAGATAAAGACCTAATTTTCTGGGTTTTATAGTGGCTTCATTTGCAACTTTTTGAGGAAACTACTCATTGTTTTCCATAGTGCCTATACCAAATTACAATCCCACCAAGAGTGTACAAGGATTTACTTTTCTCTACATACTCAATAACATTTATTTTTTACTTACTAAGTATAGACATTCTGACAGGTGTGAAGTTTGTAATCCCATTGTGATTTGGATTTGGATTTCCCTGATTATTAGTGTTCATGAGCATTTTTTCATATGTCTATTGGCCAGCTGTATGTCCTCTTTGGAGAAATGTCTGCTCAGGTCTTCTGCCCACTTGTAGAGGATGTTTCGAAGCCATTGATATTTAGAATGGTAGAAATTCAGATTATCCTTATGAGTCAAGTTATAAATTAATGTGGAATTACTAAGAATAGAAATATATAATGTATATATTTTTATATTTTTACAATATGTAAATGTGGCAAAATGGCCTTTACACCACCTCACTGAAACATGTGGAATGTCGTGTGTGTGTGTGTGTGTGTGTGTGTGTGTGTGTGTGTGTGTATGTAGCTCAGACTCTCACGATTTGCTTGTCATCTCCATTCCCAGAACAGTTTACAGTGACTAGCTTACAGGGCCCAGTCTTGGCTCCATTTGGTGGCATAGTTGAGCTCAGCTGCCAGCTGTCTCCACCACAAAATGCAGAACACATGGAGATACGCTGGTTCCGGGATCGCTATACACAACCTGTTCACCTATACAACAATGGCAAAGATCTGCATGTAGAAACTATCTCCAGGTATGTGGAGCGGACAGAGCTCCTGAAAGAAGCTATCAGAGAGGGTAAAGTGACCCTCAGGATCCTCAATGTCAGTGTTGATGACCATGGGCAGTACCACTGCTTCTTCAAAGATGGTGATTTCGATGAAGAAGCCATCATAGAAGTGAAGGTCACAGGTAGGGATGGATATTTTTGAGGTTTCTACACATCCATGATTCTCAACCCATCTGAGGCTGATTAGTAGGGAAATTCTCAGTGTTTCTAATTATTGCATAGTTTGGTTAGCAAGTTCAAATTTATGCATTTAGTCCTAGAACTGAGAAGAATGCAAATTGTGCCTGCACACATTATCATTTTCAGAACTGTTTCCCCATGTCCATATACACTGTTAGATCTGTAAAGTATCAACAGATTCCTTTCAGGATTTATTACTATGCTTTTAATTATTTCTGACAACACTATAGTAAAACCTGACTTTATAAACTATCTAAATCTTTACAATAGTCTCCTTAATGATAATTTTTATTCCCATTTCTCCCTGACTCAATTCACTGAATACATAGTTTCAGACTAATTTTCTTAAATCTATTTCAAAAAGCCTTCATCTACAATCTTAAGTATCCATATATATATACATATACACACCAGAGGCCTGGTGCATGTGTTCGTGCACCAATGGGGTCCCACAGCCCGGCCTGCACCCTCTCGCAGTACAGGACCCCTCAGGGGATGTCGGACTGCTGGTTTTGGCCTGATCCCTGCAGTACAATATCACCTAAGGGATGTAATAGTAAATGAAGTGGCAGGTGGCCTGGGAGGAGCCTGAGCCCAGACCAGGTACCGTGCCACTCCGCTCATCCCAGCCCCACTGTGCCTGCCACTGCCCAGTAGTCGCCACTTGGTAGAGCTGCCATGGAGGTGGGAGAGGCTTGTGCCCTCGCAGCTGTGCTCCCCAGCTGTGAGCCCAATGTCTGGCACCTGTCGGTCAGCTGAGTGGTGCTCTACTGTGGGAGCACACCGACCACCAGAGAGCAGCTCCTATGTTGATCTTCTGCCCCCTGGTGGTCATGGGCATCATTCAGTCATTGGGTCACTTAGGCTTTTATATATAGAGATATACACTGAGTGGCCAGATTATTATGATCTCTGAATCCATAATAATCTGGCCACTCAGTATATATCCTATATAATAAAAGGCTAATAATCAAATTGTCCCCTCAACCAGGAGTTTGACCAGCAGGTTGAGGGGACAATTTGACCTGCCAACTACCCATTTTCCCTCCCTCTGGCCATGCTGGCTGGACACCACCCATCCACAAATTCATGTACCAGGTATATACATATATACTGAGCAGCCAGATTATTATGCATTCAGAGATTATAATAATCTGGCCGCTCAGTGTATATGTATTGTATGCAAAAATATAATATTTAAATCATTCACTTTACCCTTGAAGCATTTTGAATGACAAAGAAATTGTAGGGAGATGGAGGACTAAGAAACTAACAGGTGTCACAAATGTGAGGGCACTAATGTAGGGAGCTAGGTCCACTCATACTTAACATTTTTATTGGATACTAGGGGCCCAGTACACAAATTCATGCACCTTGAAAGGAACTGTGGGCTGCAAGGCTGCGGTGGGCATAAGGGCAGGTCTTGGCCTATCTTCTTTGCTCTCACCAGGCCCCTACCATCATGGCCCCTGGTTCACTGTCTATTGGCAGCCCCACTCCCACCACCACCACTCCCACATGCTGACGGTGCTGGCCCCACTTGCATCTGCTGATGGCCTGGAGTAATTGGGGCTGGTGCCAGCAGTAGGTAAATGGGGCTGGGGCCAGCGCCATTAGTGGGTGCAGAGCAGCAGCTACTGTCCTGATCACCCTCAGGAGCAGGGGAGGTGGAGAAGCCCTCAGGGGTGATCAGAGCCAGCAGCCCCCGCTCACACCTGCTGACAGCAGCGGGTGCAAACAGCAGCTCTGGCATCAGCTATGGGTGCGAGCAGAGCTGGCACAGGCAGTGAGTCCAAGTGGCAGTCCAGTGCCAGCAGTAGTTGCAAATGGGGCCAGCACCAGTAGCAGGTGCAAGCAAGCAGGACCTAGGCACTTGGGAGCAAAGAATTTTCAGTAATCACCAGAGGCTTGCCCTGATGACAGTGACAAGCAGCCCTCCTTGGTCTGGCACCCCTGCTCATCTGCTCCACCATCCCACAGTGGCCAATGCCTGCCATGTTCTGCGCTCTGCCACCTGCTGCTGATGCTCGCCATGTTTCATACGCGCTCTCCCGCCCCCCTCCCCACACCCACCCCTATCCCCGGCTCTGGACAGTGTAGGTCATAGTGACTAGTTTTTCGGTTGTTTGGTTTTTCAATCATTCGGTCTGTTTCAGTGGTTCTCAACCTTCCTAATGCCACACCCTTTAATACAGTTCCTCATGTTGTGTTGACCCACAACCATAAAATTATTTTTGTTGCTACTTCATAACTGTAATTTTGCTAGGGTTATGAATTGTAATGTAAATATCTGATATGTCTTAGGCAATCCCTGTGAAGGGTCGTTCGACCCCCTAAGGAGTCATGATTCACAGGTTGAGAATAGCTAGTCTATTTTCATATTAGGGTTTTATGTTTAGAGATGATGACAGTACCATTGCTTAGAGTTGAGCTATTCAAATGTCAACCATGACTATTTAAATATATATTTAAGGTAAGTAAAATTAAAAATCAATTCTCATTCTCACTGACCAAATCGCAAGTGCTTAATAGTCTCATGTTGCAAATAGCTACTGTATCAGGCAGCACTGATATCAAATATTCCCATCATTGCAGAAGCTTATTGAACAGAGCATAATGCTTTAAATCTCTGTTATTCTTCCTTTGTCTGCACATTTAGGCAAGCCTGATGTCCCAGGCAATGAACTGAATTTTTTTCAAAAACTAGTTATTTTCTCTAACCTGACATGAACTGCTTTATTTCTATAATAGTAGTGTATTACCCATTTTATGTAAATACTCATTACATGCAAAGACATACACATAAAATGTTATTCAAGTTTTAAACACATTTATATTATTTGTTTACTTATAACTGATGGCAGCTAAAACATGACTAATGGTGAAGATACAAGAAAAAAACCTTAAGCCATAAATTCAAGAGGACAGAGATCTGAACTGTTTATGTTTATTACTATATCCATACTTATAGCTAAGTCTCCTAGATGTAGTAAATAACAAAAAAATAATATTTTTGAATTGATTAATGAAACAACATGTGTTTTCTTCCTCAGTTGTTAATTTGTAAACCATAACCCTTCAGCCTGGTTTATACTGTTTGTGGTGACAATCAGAGCCCCACAGTGCTTAGCTGCCAGTATAGCTAATGGAGCAGGGATTAGAGTAGGGGAGGCAGACTTTTCTTTCTCTTTCTGTTGTTCTCCTTTTCTTCACGTAAAAATATTTTCCCTCTTTCTTTCCAACCAGCTACAAGCTTAGGAATGCAGATTCTTGTGCATCCTCCTAATACCAAAGGTCTTTTGGTGGAATGTAATACAGGAGGTTGGTTCCCTCAGCCTCAAATGGAATGGAGAGACAGCAGAGGAGAGATCATTCCGCCTACATCCATATCCCATTCACAGGACACAGATAAATTGTTCAACATGAAGATGACCCTTCTCCTTAAAAAGACCTCCCATAGGAATATCATTTGCTGCCTTCGAAACCCTGTAACTGGTCAAGAGGAAAGGACAAACATTGTCCTATCAGGTGAGATCAGTGTACTTGTTCTACAAATGATGACCATTGTCATAAAATATACAAACTAAAAGGAAAAATTAACATACTTTCTTCACTTGGTTTGTAGGATATTACATTCTCTTGGCTTTATTCATCATTTGGTCCATTTTCTTTCTTATTTCCTTCTGCTACTTTCTCTTTTATCTCTACCATTTTGATACAAGAGTTCCTCAAAGCTTAGTCTTTGAGAATTTTCTCTTGTGTCTTAATTCCACCTCATGATTTTCCATACCATCAATATGACAATGGCTCCCAAAACAATATCTTCTACCCAGATCTCTCTCTCCCTAAATTGAGTCTTATTTCTAAACTCAGCATCTTCAATGTGGAAGTCTAATATATATCCCAAATCCCACAATCAAACACTGAACTCCCAATCATCTCCTGACTTGTGTAATTTATTGGCTTCCCAACCCACACTTCATATTCTCAGTTTCAAAGAACAAAATCCTTGAAATCATTCTTGACCCCCATCATTCTCTCATATTCTATATCACATTTGTCAAAAGATAATACTAGGTCTACCTTTAAAATAACTCCAGAGTCTCACCACTTTATTTCTACCATGCAAGTCTGAGACACTATCACCCATGGTCTGAATATTGGAAATAACATCAGAAAAGATCTATCTATTTCTAGCCTTGTCCACTATAATGTATTCTCAACATATAGGTAGGAGAATCCATTTAAAATATAAGATACACGACATTACCTTTTATTCAAAACCCTGCAATGGTTCCCCATTTTATTCAGAGTAAAATGCCCCATAATGTCCTTCATTATTTGTGCCCCATTACGCAGCTGACCTCATCCCCTAATATTCTTCTTTATCTGCTCTAGGCTATGTCTCCCAACATGCCAGGCTTGCTCCTGCATGGGGATCTTTGCTCTAGTTGCTTCTCTTCCCAGAATACTGTAATTCCACTAAATGTCCTTTCTCCTTCCAGCTTATGCTCAACTCTCACCTTTTTCATAATGACTACTTTATTTTTTTTTCTTTTGCACATTTATTTTATCTATTTTATTTTTAAAATATTTATTATTGAAAGTATTACATATGTCTCCTTTCTCTTCATTGACCTCTCCCAGTCCATCCCTGCCCCCCACCCCAGGCCTTCACCACCCTATTGTTTGTGTCCATGAGTTATGCATATATGCATTCAAGTTCATTGGTTGATCTCTTCCCACCCAACATATATAAACTGATGAACAAAAATAGATCTATAAGGTTAACAAGTTAAATTAACAAGTTAATTTAAAAAATGCAACCTGCCCTCACTACCCAGGATTCCCTATCTTCTTACCTTGCTTTAATGTTTTAATATAGTATGTATCCTTTTAACTTACTCTGTAACTTATTCATTATTTTTTATTGTCCCTTATCAATCTCCTTCTTTGTTGGTTTTATGTATTTATTATACCCTAACTGCTTCAAATATTAGTAAGCAATAAGTATTTGATAGTTGAATGATTGGAATAAAACAAAATGAGTGTCTTGTCAACTTCCAAGAAAATATATATGTATTAGTATTTGTGTATATCCACAAAATTAATCTTGGAGTCAGATACTTCAGGAGTATTCTTATTCAGGAATATTATAATAGAAATAAGTTCTCTAACAAGCTTAACAATTTGCTAATTTTAGATTATTTTTATATTTATCTGCTAACTTGATCTTCCAGAAAACAACCAAAGTTTCATATTATGGTTATGTCACAAACAGCAACACACTTCTATAAGATCAGCAGTTACAGGGGATAAAGATAGACTAAACTACCCACCCTCTGCCTCTGCCCTGAGATTATATATATATATATATATATATATATATATAGAGAGAGAGAGAGAGAGAGAGAGAGAGAGAGAGAGAGAGAGGTGGAGGAGGGAGAAAGAGAGAGAAAGAGAAATGGATAAAATCTTTGTTAACTTTACTTCAGTAAATAACAAGATGCATTTTTCTAAGTTAACACATTTTTAAAGTAGATATGCACTTAAAAACATATATTAAAAGAAATGTAATTGACACAAACTTAGGGAATCAAGTTAAAGTTCTGGGATATAAAGATATCTGAGGGAGATCTTATTTTCCATTCACTGTATATCTAGACAACATGGATAAGATTCAAACATTATGATAAAGAAAAGATCATAATCAAAATTCAGTGTCCCTGTCTGGCCTGTGAGCTGGCAAAGCTCTTTTCAGCTCTCTTGGTTGCAGTGAAAGGGGTAGGAGGGGAAGAGAACTCATCTGGATATAGGATTGGCTCCAAAGCCATGGGATTCTCAATCCCATAAATTGCACCAGTTCAATCCAGGTTCCTGCCCACCAAACATAGCAAAAATTGTGAAAAGCAGAACTTGTGACTGTATTTCTAGCTACCTCTTGGGTTTACTTCCTTCCTTGTACATAATGGTGTGTTCTAGTTAGAATAGAGATTTTTTTCCTCTGGAAGAAAGACATCAGATTACCAAACAAAATGACAGTTGTCCATGCCCAGCATGTTCAGCTAGCAGGCCAAAGAAGATGAAAAGGAGGAAAGTTTCTATACATAAAGTTCTCTAAATGTATTATGAAGCCTAATGTCAAACACAGTGAATTCAGGGCTGCGCATACATTAATTGGTTACCAGTGGTCGGCAAACTGCAGCTTGCGAGTCACATGTGGCTCATGAGCCGAGGTTTGCCATTCGGTTGACTAATGAGTTTGCAGACCACTGGCTAAGACAAAAAGCCTGAAGGACTGAGTTGGGTCTGAGACTTGGTGGGGCAAATATGAGATAGAATAGATGGGAAGAAATGAGGGTGGGGGCGTTTCTTCACTCAGCTTTATTCACACCTGGTTCAGTCCCACTCTAGACCTTTCCTCGCTTTTCAACTACCCAAGTATAACTACCTCTCCAACTGGGTTAGGGCTGATATCCCAGGTTCAGGGGGTTTTAAATGGAAATAAGCTTTGGATGAATCATTGTCTCTGGTTTGATGAGTCTAAATGCTCCATGTTTCCTAAGTGGTGAGGTTTGTGGCTCTCTATTTCAGATCAATTGTTTCCATGGAACTTTATTTGGAAACTGATTCTGGGCATAATTCTGGCTCTGCTGGTGATGTTTATCTTGGTGCCCAGTGTTGATCTACATTCCACATTACAAAGTAAGTACTCTGAAAGGTGAGAGATGAAAAAGAGGGTGGGAAACTTAAGATGCAATAAGTTTAGTTAACATTCATTGCTACAATTTCAGAATTTTTTTCTTGTGATGAGAATTTTTGAGTTCTATTCTCTTAACAACTTTCAAATATACAATACAATATTAACAACTATTGTTGCCATGCTGCATATATATATATTTCCATGAATTACTTAATTTCTAACTGGAAGTTGGTATGTATATATGTATAAATGTATATATGTATATATCTACATACCTATATATCTATATACCTATATATCTATATATCTATATATCTATATATCTATATATCTATATATCTATATATCTATATATCTATATATCTATATATCTATATATCTATATATCTATATATCCATATATCTATATCAATATAGATATAGATATGCTGAGTGGCCAGATTATTATGCTTTCAGAAATCATAATCTGTCCACTCAGTATATGTCTATATCTATGTTATTGATTTCAGAGAGAAAGGAAGAGGGAGAGAGAGAAACATCAATAATAAGAGAGAATCATTGACCGGCTGTCTCTGGCCTCTTACAGGGCTCCTACTTGAGAATGAGCTCACAACCCGGGCAGGTGCCCTTGATGGGAATGAAACCTGAAATCCTTCAGTCCACAGTCCAATGTTCTATCTATTGAGCCACACCAGCTAATACAATGTTGGTATCTTTTGAGTCCCGTCATCTATTTGTGCATTCTCCCATGCTCTTCCTCTGGCAACCACCAATCTGTTCCCTGTATCTATAAGTTTGTTTGTTTGTTTTTAACCCTCACCCAAGGACATTCTTTTTATAGATTTTTGAGAGAGAGAAAGGGAAAAGAAGAGAGAGAGAAACATCCATGTAAGAGTGAAACATGGATCAGCTGCCTCCCAAGCATGCCCCAGTGAAGAATAGAACATGCAACCTAGATCTGTGTCCTACTCAGGAATCAAACCAGTGACTTTTGGGTGTATAGGACATCACTCCAACCAACTGAGCCACTCTGGCCATGGCCAAACTTGTTTATTTATTTAATTTTTAGATTCCACATGTAAGTGAAATCATACTGTATTTGTCTTTCTCTTTCTGATTTATTTCACTTGGCATAATGCCCTCAAGTTCCATACATGTCGACCCACAAGGCAAGATTTTATTCCTTTTTATAGCTGAATAATATTACATTGTGTGTGTGTGTGTCACATTTTCTTCATTCATTTATTGATGGACATTTAGGTTGTTTCTATATCTTGGCTATTGTAAATAATGTTGCAATGAATACGGTAATGCATATATTTTTAAGTTAGTGTTTTCATTTTCATCAAATAAATACAGTTATGCCCCACTTAATGACAAGGATACATTCTGAGAAATGCATCATTAGAAAATTTCTTCATTGTATGAACATTATAGAGTTCACTTACACAAATCTAGATGCTATAGCGTACTATATACTTAGGCTATATATGGTATAGTTGATCGCTCTGTAGAGAGGAAAAACATAATTTTCCCTCTACCTTTTTTTTATTTTGGTTGAGACATCACAGTAATAATAATAATAAAAAATAACAGGAGAAAAATAAACCAAAGTTTAATAACATGTATACCTCTTATATACGTGGGAGAGACCCAAGAAAAACTGAATATAACTCACCAAAACAGCTGAAGCTAGCACCTTAAATACCATCTTAAACTGAAGACTAAAGAAGGTTTTAGGGGTGGGGGTGAGGTTACCAGAAAATCACAGTAGACAAAGGTAAGGTTGTGATGCATATTTAAGTCATTTTCTTCTGCACTGATAAGCATTTCTCAAGATAAGGCCATCCCCCTTTCCTGGTACAACTAAGAAGACACCTTTACAAATAAAGATTTTTTTTTTGCAAATGTAAATGTATTTTACAAAGGGTATCTTCTACTTGGTTTTCAGCACTTCTACCAGATCTGCTGTTTTGTTTTGTTTTTAATTAACCAGCTTAAAATAATTCTTATGCCAAATAGACATATTTTGGGGTGACACATTCTATTCCCTTACAGCTCCTAGCCTATAAATCTATATAGCATGTTACTCTATTGAATACTGATGGCAACTGTACAACACAATGATGTTTATGTAATACATTGTGTTGCCATATTATATTGGCTAAGACATAACTAGGAGATAGAAAATTTAAGTTCCATTATAATCTTACTAGAGGCCCAGTGCACAAATTTGTGTACCTGCAGGGTCTCTGGGCCTGGCCTACAGGGATTGGGCCAAACTGATCTCTGTGTCCAGGGTGCAGATGAAGCAGATTTGGGGCAACAGTGTCCCAGCAGCAACCTAACCCATGGTTGATTCTGCAAGGAATTGAACTGCCTCCTCTACTGGTCAGAGCATCTACCCCCTGGTGCTCATTGTGCATCATAGCTACCAGAAGAATGGTTGAATGGCCAAATAGTTACTTAGGCTTTTATATATATACTAGAGGCCCAGTGCATAAAATCTGTGCATGGAGGGTATGTTCCTCAGCCCAGCCTGCACCCTCTCCAATGTTGGACATCTCTCTCACAATCCAGGACTGCTGGCTCCCACCTGCTTACCTTCCTTCCTTCTTGATTACCCCTAACTGCTTCTGCCTGCCAGCCTGATCATCCCCTAACCACACTCCTGCCAGCCTGATTTATGCCTAACTGCTCCCCTGCCAGCCTGATTGTCCCTAACTGCCCTCTCCTACAGGCCTGGTTACTCCTAACTGCCCTCCCCTACAGGCTTGATTGCCCCCAACTGCCCTCCCTTGCAGGGCCTGGTCCCTCCCAACTACCATCCCATAATGGCCATATTGTGGTAGTCATCTTTTGTCCATATGGAGGCAGGATCTTTGACCACATAGGACAGCCATCTTGTATGTTGGAATGATGGTCAATTTGCATATTATTCTTTTATTAGATAGGATAGAGGCCTGGTACATGGATGGGGGCTGGCTGGTTTTCTCTGAAGGGTATCCCAGATAAGGGTGGGGGTTTTCTTGGGGCATGGGGTGGCCTGGGCAAGAAACCTGTGGTTGTTTGCTGGCCAGCCATGCCCCCCAGTGACCCAAGTGGAGGCCCTGGTATCTGGGATTTATTTATCTTCTATAATTGAAACTTTGTAGCCTTGAGTGGAGCCCAAGACAGGCCAAGAAGTTTGGCTTCCTCCATTGCCAGGAAAACCCAACCCTCCTGCTCACTCTGTGGCCACAGCCATTTTTGTTGGGATTTATTTATCTTATATAATTGAAACGTTTTAGTCTTGAGCAGAGCCCATGGCCAGCCAGAGTGGGTGGAAAGCTTGGCTTCCTCCATTGCCAGGGAAACCCAAGCTTCCTGTTCACTCTGTGGTCAGCTGTCATCTTGGTTTGGTTAATTTGCATACTCACTCCTGATTGGCTGGTAGGCGTGGCTTATGGGTACAGCAGAGTGATGGTTAATTTGCATGTTTCTCTTTTATTAATATAGATGGAACTACAGTTATATAGATGGGTTGTTGACTCAAATGTCTTTACATATGGCACATGACTATACCCAGAAGTTGAATTGCTGGATCATATGGAATTCCTATTTAATATTTGAGGAACCTCCATGCAAACCTTATATGCATACTGTTTCCAATAGTGGCCATATCAATTTAGATTCCCACCGACACTACAAGGCTTTCCTTTTCTCTACACACAAGCCAACACTTGTGTTAAAGTCAGAAACATTCAAACCTTAGAAACATTTTTATGAGTTTATTTGAGCCAAAGTGTTGACAGTTGCCAGGAAGCAGAATCTCAACAATTGAAATAATGCTCCAGAGAATGGCAGTTTTATACACTGTGTTGTATATTACAATAAAAAGAGGAGACACAAGTGGGTACATGAAATCTATTGATGATAGATTAGGGAGGAAGGAAGAAGCAAAGCAGGGAAACCTCTGGGATTGGATAAAAAGTAAATGAGAGACATACTTTGTTTATCTAGGTGGGTACAGGATAGTTTACAGTCAACAATTAACTCAATAACAGTGAGGGGATTTGTGGTATCCACAGAGCAGTGCCTGTGCTATGGGGGGTCCAAAGAAAAAGGAAAATTACTTTGACATTCCAAAAGTATGTTATCATAGATGCAAAAAGGCAATAGCCAGGCCCAGTTAAGGTTAAGATTGACCTTTGTCAGGGAAGATACCAGCCTAGGACATGACTATCCACCATAAACTGCTTCTTAGTTTAAATAGTTTTAATTTCAGACCATCCTTTGTGGCTACTTTAGTTCTCTGAGTTTGCAAGGCCACCATGCAGGCCTTCCATGAGCTCATCAAGCTAGTATGTGGCCCTTTTTCATCTGCATTTGTTATCGCTTATCATTTGATAATAGCCATTCTAACAGGTATGAGGTGATAACTCATTGTGGTTTTGATTTGCATTTCCCTATTGATCCGTGATGTTGAGCATTTTTTCATGTATGAGTTGAATATCTGTATGTCTTCTTTGAAAAAAATGTTTATTCAGATCTTTTGCCCATTTTTAAAATGGATTTTTTTTTTCTATTGAGCTGTTTGAATTACTTGTATAGTTTGGATATTAACCCCTTATCAGGTGCATGACTTCAACTGCTATAGATTCTGAGGCTCTCTCAGAGCTTCTATGGATACACCTACTTTACACTTGCAGTCTTTTATGGCAGGATTCTGTAGCTTGCGTATTTTTTCTTGATTTTGCAGCACACCATGCTGGCTACTCTGTCTCTTGTTTCCCTGAAGGTCACTATACAGTTCTCACTATATTACACACCCTGGCCCACTTTTTGCTCATGCTGCCCTCCGGAGCAGGAACAGGAAGCCAGCCACAAAGTGGAGGGAGGTGGGGATTTGGCATGTAATGTGCTTGGTGTGCCAGCAGACCAATTTGGAAGATTCTTGGGTTAAGCCTTCCCCATAGCTCATAGGTAGGCTTCTTGATGGGAATCCAGAATGCATTCAGCAAGAACCATATCCCATTAATAACCTCCTTAAATCTTTTATGCAGTCTCCTGATCTGCTCCTTCCTCCATCCCCCCACCATGGACCTTTCCGTTGAATATACTAAATACTCTGAGAGGTAAATGAGTCTCTTTGGAAGCCTCCTGTATAGCTGGGAAAACCAGGCATTTTCTCATTGGCTCTCCCATCACCCAAGGGAGAAATCACAGCCATCCCTTTTAGCCCTAAGCTGTTCCTACTTGGGGAGGTGTTGAACTGATCCTCCTATGCACTCCAATGTGTCCACATATTTTTTTCTCCAATAGAGTGCTGGAACTTCTCTGGAAACCTGGACTTCTATAATGCTCTCCTTTAGATAGCTAACCACTTAAGTCCATGTTTTACACTTGTTTCAGAACTACAGCAGAAAAGATCCAGGTAGGCAAGATTCCTCTTAGGTGCCTTGGGCTATGGTCCTGTGTCCCACAAATCCCACTTGCTGTTATAGATGGGTGCCAAATTTTGTTGTTGATGGGGAAGACAAAAACAAAGGACTTATTATGCCACCATAATGCTCATGAATCTTTGTATGCGATAATTTAACCACTAAGTAAAACTGTGCCTATAATTCTACAGCAAAAGAATGAGTATCACTCATGGTAGTGAGCCACCACACCCATCAAAGATTTTCATGTAAAGATTATATACCCCATGACAGTATAATGACATATTGTAAATATATAGACATAAAATCTGATTTTAAACAATATGTTGTCTGACCATCCTTTGCTTCATGAGATTCATACACAGTCAGAGGTCTTCAGAGCTCTCCTTCTGGCCTCTTTCATATCTGGCCATTATCAAAATGATAATGACCAGTGCATAACTCTTGTCTCATGCACATTGATTGATGGGTTAAATGGAGGAAAAGAAAAATGAGTTGCTTTTTCTCCAGGTCTATGTAGCCTGAGCCAAAAACTTGTCCCATACTAGAAACAGCTATGCTTCTTGTCCTGGTCATCAATATGTTTAGACCTAAGACTTTAGAACCTTTAGGGCCTTAGATCCTTTAGACTACATCTTAGTCTTGTTCTTTTATTTTCTCCTAGTTTTATTCTAAATTAATACAGAGGGATGGCATTAAAATAGCTCCTGCTTTCTTGGCGCATTTTCCCCCAATCCAAAGTACCTTCACAGCAATAACCAATGATTATTATATCTCTTTTTCTTCAGATCACTCCTGCAAAATAAGAAGCCCTTTCGTAGTGGGCATAATGATAATAGCAACTACCATAGTTGTAATCACCTCACTCATTTCCTATTTGCATCACAAAAGCAGAGGTACGTCCAGAAAATATTTCCTTTTCCAATTGCCCAGTCTCTGGTAAAACATTTAACCAAAGAAGAATGGTATTTATTTGAATTACAGGAACAAAAAACACTTGGACCTCATGTCACAGGATTTAGATTCCAAGTCTTCTGAATTTCATTGGTTTAATGATACAAGCTATTAATACTTCTGCCCCTTAGGGAAAGAAAATGTTTTCTTCAAATTTATTAGCACCAATCCTCCATCACTTCACCTAAGAAAATATGCCAATTTTTTCCATACCTTTAGCCTAGAGGAGATAGTAGTTCAGTGTATCTTAAACTTCTGGTTCTCACAGATTTCTGTAAAGACTTATGCAAAGGAACCTCTTCTTAAAATAAATTTATATGCTCACATGTATATTGCTCAATTTCATGGTGTACATGAACACGTGAAACTGATTTTCCTACTCTGGCTCTCTTTGAAGGTGAGATTAGAAAGGTAATTGTATAAGTTGGGGGATAGCTGAAGCTAACATTTAAAATATGTCCTCAGCTCTTATCCTTGAGGTCCCCATGGAAATTATATATGTAAGGCAATGAGCAGCAAGACACGGTAATTCTTTATTATAAACTAAGAGATATAGCTATAGCCACAAAGTAAGGCTTGATTATTTTGGAGGATTTTACTTATTGATGTTCTCCTGTGAAATGAAGACACAAATGACCTTATATCAAACTAGACTGGAAGTGATTTTTATACTTTACTCTGAGAAAGTTCATACCTGAGTCTGGCTTATTAACCATCTTAGCAAACTAAATGTCACATCCACATCACAGGAAATAAGCAAAATGTTATAATAGTAGGATATATACTAGTATATTATATACTTATTGTGTGCTCTACAGATTTTACATAGATTAATATATAGTTGACCCTTGAACAACATGGGTTTAAACTGTATGGATCCACTTATATGTAGATTTTTTTAAATAAATATATTGGAAAACTTTTTGGAGATTTGTGACAATTTGAAGAACATTATAGTCTTAATGAACATTATAGCCTAGAAATATTTTTTAAAATAAGGAAGAATGAGTTATGTCATGAGTACATAAAATATGTGTATGTGTTTTCTCTTCCTATGATTTTCTTAATAGCATTATCTTTTCTCTAACTTACTTTATTATAAGAATATAGCATATAATACATATAACATACAAAAATATGTGTTAATTGAATGTGTGATCAACAAGGCTCTGGTCAACAGGCTCTGATTTTCTTTTTTTTTTTTAAATGGCTATTTTTAATTGCTAGGCTATTAGTAGTTAAATTTTGAGGGAATCAAAGGTTAAAAGCAGATTTTTGACCATGCCTATGATCTATGTCCCTAACCCTTGAGTTGTTCAAGAGTCAATTATACTTACTCTGCAGTGAATTAGATTTTATTGATGATGAAATCTGGTATACAAGGAAGTTTAATATCTCACTTACACATTTAAGTGATGATGGAGCTGGGATCCCAGCTCAGGAAATTAGATTCTGTGTAACCTTCTGTTTCAACAAGTTTGTTGTTCCTCTATGAAAAGAAATTAGATGGAAATAAAAAGAAAGAGATTTAGGCCTAGTCATTTTGTAAAAATAGGTCTGCAGGGAAACATAGCCTGAGCACTTAGTGATTTACGAGGCTTCCAGGAGATAGCCCATAGCCCCAAGAATAGGCTGCAGGTCTCTGTCAATGTTAAAACTGACTTGAAATCCTTACAAATGTATCAGGAGATTAAACTTTATTTTTGCTTCCTCTTTGCTGAGAACCTAAAATTGAGTCATCACAGAAGTCTGCCCACATAGCTGACAACTCCTGATAATTAGTCAACAAACCTGGTCCATCTGTTAACCTCTTTTCCAATTGCCACTGACTCTTCTCTTTCCTTAAAATGGATTTTCTGCTGAAGATATTGCTTCCTCTGTAAATGTTACATTTAGCAGCTCCCACGCTATCCTGTCTTTTCTGGACTAATTTTCCTTCTTGGTGCTTATCAATTCAAAAAAAGCACGTATCAATTCATTTTACAAATATGCATTGCAGAAAATTCCACAAACATTGTATACCTTAATTCTGTAACATCCTATGCAATGTCTGTCATCTTTTCCATCTTAGAAATGCAGATACAGAGGAATATCAAATGTGATTCACTGTTTCAGTTGCTCTAGCAAGGAATAAGATTATTCCTGGGATTTGAACCATGTGTCTCTTATTCTAAATACTTTATAATAAATCAGATTTTTTCCAAAATATAGCAAATTGTTTTCTTCTAAAAAGAGGTAGCCAGCATTTGCATCTCCAACAGACACATTCTGCTGTGCCTGTTCTCTGTGGAATTTATGTGTAGTGAAACCTTCGAGATGTACACCATTTCTTTCCAAGGATCAGTGCCAGACTAAAGCCAGACTTCTGTGGTTATACTACTAATTGTGTGAACTTGGGAACATTATTTATAAAGTCTCTGAATTATAGTTTTCTTATCTATTAAATATTGATGATACTGTATACATACTATAAAAGGTCATATTTTTTATTAAATTTGTCAATATCAAAATCATTTAACCTGGCTTTGCACATCTTGTTTGCTATTATTGTCATTATTTTTGGTGATAGTTAGAAATTCTACCCTGGATCCTTTTCTGGTGACCTCAACTGGTAGGAAAACTGGGAGGCCTGTGTTTGCCATTCAACTTCTTCCCTTCCCTCCTTAGCTCATACCATTTTTTCTTCACTTGCACCCCACCATGATCTTAATTTACCTTATAAACAATGGGCAACTCTAGTCATATAGGAAAAAATAAAATAAAAACATAAATTTAAACACATACCAACACACACTCCTGTGAGTAAATATTCTTAGCATCTTTGGACTATTTTATTTCCAAGTTTTTCTTCAAATTTGCTTCAAATTATTTTCTATCCTTTATGAGAAGAGGTTTGAAGTTCTCCTAAACATTATAGTTAGAAAAGTAGATATATGTGACCAACAGAGAGTTTGCTGCCTCTTCACTCTTTTGCACACTTTATCCAGAGGAATTTGGCTATGTTTTAAAATGTATGCTATTACTTTTATAAAAGAAATATCTGACCTTAGCAAGGGCAAATAATTTCTCTCAAATTATAGGGCGGGGGGAGGAACTTATATTAATTAGGTGAATTCTTTCCTCTCCATTTGTATAGTCTAAGACCATATAGAATATTTTGACTTATTTATCCTCATGACATGAAAGTTGAGATCAGCAATCATAATACCTCTAAGTCTTCTCTAAAGACAATATCATCAGTTATTTCAATGACATGGATTTAAGACTTTCTGACCCCTGCTTCTCATCCTTGCCATTTTTGGTTGTCTTTCTCTATAAGATAGAAAATTTGGGGAAGGAAGAAATTTTTTCTACCTTTCTAAGTTCTCTCAGCTGGTCTAATAATTAAATAGACATGAGACAGATTAACGGGACAAATAACAAAATTTAACTGCATCTGTATATACAAGAACCCTACTCATATAAGAAAGTTAGAGAGCCCACATACATGAGGTTTCAAGACAGAAAACTAAAATGAAGTGTATATAACATTCTGAGCTAAGGAATAAAGCAAAATGCCTGTGGCTACAGAGAGGAGAAGGGCAATTCACAGAATTATAATAAGAGCATCTGTTCAGTAATTAGAACTAGGAATCCATGAACAATCTCTATCAGAGAGGCAAACTACAGTTTATAAAGGAAAGTAGGCATAGCTGTCCAGTAATAAAACAAATACCTTAACTTTTGGTAATAGTGCTCCCATCCCAAGATTATTAACCAATATTATGAAATGGGGATGCTTTCTACTTTAGAGTCACCCAAAAAGGATACTTTAAAGAAGACTTCTGCTCCAGATAAGAGGATGGCTTTTGAGAATTGTAAGATCTCTCCCATCTCAGAGATTCTGCTCATTGTAAACTATTTTCTTTCACAATACCTCTCAAAAGGTCTAGATTTCTTGTTTTAAGAAAATATATATATATATTTTTTAAGAATATATATATATATATATTGACTTCAGAAAGGAAAGGAGGAGAGAAATAGAAACATCACTGATGAGAGAGAATCACTGACCTCCTGCCTCCTATTTGTCTACTACTGGGATTGAGCCTGCAATCTGGACATGTTTCCTGACTGAGAATTGAATCAGGACCTCCTGATTCATAGGTTGATTCTCAACCATGGAGCGACACTGGACAAGGCCTGGAATTCTTTTCTTAAAATTTAATAAATCTTTATTGTTCAGATTATTACAATTTGAACCTCTTTTTTCCCTCATAGTTCCCTTCCACCCAGTTCTCAACCCCCCCCTCTTTTTTTATCCCCCCCACTGTTCTCATCCATAGGTGTACAAATTTTTCCAGTATCTTCCTGTACCCCCACACCCCTTTCCCCCCGAGAATTGTCAGTCTACTCCCTTTCTATGCCCCAGATTCTAATATATTCACCAGTTTATTCTGTTCATCAGATTTTTTT
>PVJN01012409.1:0-51392 GCA_004026805.1 Lasiurus borealis
GGAAAACCACTCCCAAGACTAATTAGCCACCAATGGTTTGTGTTTGTTTATATTTTTCCTTAACTTCTGCAAATAGCTCCCCTCACAAAAGTCATTTGGGAAACTTATCTTTCAAAGTTCGTAAAGACATCAATGATTTAGTTATCTTCACTTAAAGAGGGCAATTTATCTTCTAGTGGAATGTGCATGTGTCTGCCAGGAAAGCTGCAAGCCAACATACATCATCTTCAGAGCTTCAAGGAGTGGGTCTGCCTTCTTATGTGTATTTGAATATAGAACTCATTTCAGCCTGACATTTTTTACCTCTCATCATATTTTTCTTCTAATTAAGTTCTATAAATGTATCCTCTACCCAGTTTGAGCTGTAATAAATTTCTTTTCTGAATTGGCCTTCTGAAAAATCACAAACCAACATTATGATGAATTTCAAAATGAAAAATTTCCCTTCCACTGTGTTTATTTTGAGCAGAGAAGTACGGGAGAAAAATGAAACAGTGCTCCACTAAAAAGTGGTTACATGCTCTTAATGGTTACATGCCTGTGATTTGAATGTTCGCAACACTGGTTGACCCCCGCGATTTTCCAAAACTAGAGAGGTCTAGTGCAAGGAAATGAATTTTCAGTTCAAAATTTTGAGGTCAAATGGAAGGTATCTATAATGAGAAAAGTTTTAATCTCATGGTAGCCCTGGAACTACCCATGTAGATTTTATATATATAAATTCCTAAAGTGTATATTGAAGAAGAAAGGAACAAGGCCATTCAGAGAATGCACTGTGGGAGAAATGAACGGGTAGTTTTTCTTTTTAAGCCATTGTTTTATTTCACTGTGTATTCAAGCAAAAGCATGATGTCTTCGATTTGAGATGGTTATGTTGAAATGGAACAATTTGTTGCTATTATTTAGGCTGGTATTTTAATAGGGGCTTAACGTTGGGAACATTTGTTCCATTTCAGTGTAAGGCACAGAGGAAACTCTATATAAATAAGATTAGAGCATGGCCGTGGACAAAATATCAGGCATTAACCTCGTAGACTCTTGATTTTGGAATGGTGTAGCTCCAATATTTGAATAGCCACAGTGATCACAGCCTGGTTCGAATGATTCTGCTTAATGTGTTAAATGTTAATGTCACATACTTCTTACTCACCCCCACCATGCCTTTATAGAGTGGGGAATTGCCTTCTGCATCCTGAATTCATTACTGTAATTTGTGTACTGTGCATGGACTGAAACCAGTTTAAGTGGCGTATTAGCACAGAATTTGAGCTCCTTTGCTTTGTGTAGATAGTAGGCCATGGAGTTAATGTTTCATTTATAGCATTTATTAAAGGGCTACGAGGGTGGTTATGATTTATGATTTTTTCCTGGGTCATGCCTGCTTTAAGATATACTCTAATCTGCGAAGAATTTTGATTTTCTTAGTAATTACCATGGCTACAGGTCCAACTATCCTAAACACTGAGTTATCGGCATCACCATTTCTTCCTAAAAATAAATAAATAAATAAAAACCCAAAACCAGAATTACTGTTTTCAAATTAGAATTAAACATGAGCAATTACTTAAACCAAGCATCTCATTTGACACATAAGGAGTCTGAGACCCAGCGAAGTTAATTGGGTTGGTGGCAATCAGAAAGTGATTAGTGTTGGAGCTGTAGCCAGGAGGAAGACGCTGGTTCCTCTGAGCTCCACACCAGCCCCCTAGTATCTGCCCCGCCTTGCTGCCCTGGGCTAGCCCCTGCATGTCACCTGCTCACAGTGTGAAGGCATTCGCTGTTATCTCTCCCTAACCCTCTCCTCTGTCTGACCGTGCAGCATCGTGGTGCACCCCACCAAGGACATCCTAGTCTCCTGCGGTGAGGACCACCTCTGGAAGGCAGTGGGGCTTCCCCATGGCAACGTGCTTGTCACAGGAACTGGCCACACCGACTGGCTTTCCAACTGCTGCTTCCATCCCAGGTCAGTCCACACAGCCCCTGAACCAGCCTCGTCTCTCCAGGGAATGCACTTGTCTAGTCTGTTTCTTCAATCTCCTCCTGGAAGTTTTAAATTGAAAGATGAATAAGGGACTAAAACTGTACATGTTTAATATATACAACTTGATGAGTCTGGAGAGAGCTATATGTACATCCTTAAAACCATTACCACAGTCTATCCTATGAGTATTTCTATCATCTCAGAAAGTTTGCTGCTGCCCACTCTATTTATTATCATTGTGATCATCACTAGAACACTTCATATAAGATCTCCATTCTTCGCAAATTTTTAAGCACACGAGATAATAGATCTCTAGGACTTACCTTGTATAAATGGAACTTTGTACTTCGGTGATTTTGATGGCACTTTTTTTTTTCTCTCTGCAACCTTACAACCTGAATTTAGAAAAGTGTAGATACATACTCAGTTGGCTTTCATTATATTGACTTTATAGATTGATTGCTTTTGATATTTGGTACCTGTAAAGCTCAGTCACATGCTGATACATTTAACAGAGTAAAGAGCTTCCCAGAAGAAGCATTATTGATGCTTCTTGTACGCACGAGCTCTGACAAGACACATGGCTTTCTAGAAAATAATACATGCTAGTGTTTACTTTGCCTCAGTTTATCATGCAGGTTTTTCTCTTAGAAATAAGTTATCTACCAAACATGATCAGGAAATAGTGATCAATTTTGTTAAAAATGGAATGACACTCAAAATATTAAAGGGATTAAAATTGAACTGAAAGCATTGAGTTCTGTAGTTTTCAGAACTCATTGAGTTTTTGTACTGCAAAGGCTAAGGACACAGAAGGAAAGATATTGTTAAACACACAGGTACATTAGAAAGCTCCGCCCACAGTTGTTCGTAGTCACCTCCCACCGCCAATCCCAACAGTCTTTGTATGTTCATCATTGCACTCAACACTTGTCTTGTATCCGGCTCTTTCTAACACTGTATTATTCTTGGAGACTCCTGGTTTTGGTGCAATTTCTAAAACATTCCATTGGGAAATTTTGTTCTTAGGAGAACTCTTATTGATGTATTTTCATAAAACTCTCTTTTTTTTTTATCTTGGTATGATTCTATATAATAAAATGATAATATGCAAACTCAATTGAAAGGTGGAACGACCAATCACTATGATTCACACTGACCACCAGGGGACAGATACTCAACCCAGGAGCTGCTCCCTGGTGATCAGTGCGCTCCCACAGGGCAGTGCCACTTAGCCACAAGCCAGGCTGAAGGCTGGCGAGCTCAGTGGCCCGCCTCTGTGGCAATGCTAAGGATGTCCAATTGCAAACATCTCCCAAAGTCTCCTGGACTGCAAAAGGGTGCAGGTCAGGCTGAGGGATCCCTCCACTCCCCAGTGCACGAATGTCATGCACCAGACCTCTAGTTGTTAATAAAATTAGATAGAAATAAATTGAGTTAATGGAAAGAGTAAACTATTTTTTTTTTAACTTTTGAAAATTTTCTCAAAGTCTAATTTCTCTTTAGTGCTAGATGTTTGAACTTAAGTTGTGAACATGTGTGCATTCTGTACCTTTTAGGGACATGAAGCCCATCTTGTAAACAAAGACAACCTAATTAAAAGTGTAACCTGTCACTTATGGAGCTACTGGGCACATTAATCAGATTTCCATAATGCCCAGTTACCATGACAGCCAGTGACTCAGCTATTGTCTCATTAGTGCTTGACCAGCACAGGTTCTTTTAATAGATTTTCCCATTTTCCCACTCAATTACTGAGATTAAAATGAGGTGAAATACATCATTATTCACTCATAATATGAATTTACATTCAGTACTTTCTTTGGCAAAATTGTAGTAAAATGCAGCTACACTGTTTGCTTTTTTTCTCGTACATGAGATAAAAATCATGGGAGAAAATACATTTAACCATAGTGATTTTAAGTGAGTGATATTGAATAGCAAATATTCTTTTGTAGGATGAATTAAAATAAATAAATTATTGTCAAAATAACATTAGAAATCTTTTTTTTTTATTTGGGATAGAGATTGATTTGTTTTTGTTTTATTTTTCGGTTAGAGTTTACATTCATTATTATTTTGTTTCAGTTTCAGTTGTACAATCTAGTGGTTAGACAATCATACATTTTACAAAGTTATCCCCCCACTATTTCCAGGACCCACCTGACACCATTAAGAGTTATTATAATATTATAGACATACTAGTGACCCGGTGCATGAAATTCAGGCACGGGTGCAAGTGGGGTTCCTCAGACTGGCCTGCACCCTCTCCATTCTGGGATTACTCTCACAGTCCAGAACCACTGGCTCCTAAACGCTTACCTGCATGCCTGCCTGATGCCCCTAACTACTCCCCTGCCAGCCTGATGGCCCTAACTGCTTTCCCCTCCTTGTCTGATCCCCCTATCTACACTCCCCTCCTGGCCTAAACCTCTTAACTGCCTATGTGCTCTCTCTTCCTATCCATGCCCTTAGATCTTAGCACCAGGAGTTCTGAGAGCTCTCTGCTGAGGCCCCACCCCCTTCCTGACGCACCCCACTCCAGGCTGGATGGTGCTATAGGCCTGCGCATGTTTTTGCTGGGGGGCTGCCCCTAGCGGCAGACTCACATACTGCTGGCACATATTCTTCCCCAATACCTCTCCCCACCTCCTCGTGCCCAGATCCTGTGCACAAGCTCCCAGACAGACACCATAAAGGACAAATTATTATATTCCCTCTTTATTATATAGGACTAGAGGCACAGTGCGCAAAATTCATGCACGGGGGCGTGTATCCCTCATCCCTACCTGTACCCGCTCCAATCTGGGACTCTTCAGGGGATGTCCAACTTCTGGGCCTAAACAGGCAGTCGGACATCCCTTTCACAATCCAGGACTGCTGTCTCCCAACTGCTGGCCTGCCAGCCTGATCACCCCCTAACCACTCCCCTGCCAGCCTGATTGATGCCTAACTGCTCCCCTGCTGGCCTGATCATCCCTAACTGTCCTCCCCTGACAGTTGGGTCACCGCCAAATGCCCTCCCCTGCATATTCCCTTTTTATTAGATAGGGATTTTCTTTTAATATTGGATAGCCCTAACTGGTTTGGCTCAGTGGATGGAGTCATGGCCTGCAGACTCAAGGGTCTCAGTTTCCATTCTGGTGAAGGCCATATACTTTGGTTGGAGGCACATACCCAGTGGGGAATGTGGAGAAGGCAGCTAATCAATATTTCTCTCTCATCAATGTTTCTATCCCTTTCCCTTCCTTTCTGTAAAAAATCAATAGAAATATTTAAGATTCTTCCATATCTGCCTGGCTAGTGTGACTCAGTGTCTGAAAAGCATGAATTTCAACAACCTTTAGTACATAAGTACAGGCTGGGACAGGATCACTCCATGGGAGTGAATTTGTTTTTGTTTTTTATAAAGGATCAGGACTCTGGCGGGTCTTAGAGGACTGGGCGCAGCCATCTTGTGACTATGGCGGGCCATCATTTTTGTAGCGGAGTGATGGTTAATTTGCATATTACTCTTTTAATAGATAGGATTCCCTGTGCTGTACTTTATATTCCTCTGACTAATTTTTATTCCCTTCACCTTTTTCACCTACCTCCCTAACCCTCTCCCATCTGGCAACCATCAGTCTGAGATCAATTCTGAGTTTATAAATCAGATCTCATTGTATATTGAATGCTTCATATATATGCAAATCAATACTGAAGATCACATATGTGTAACATAACATATAAAATATATGCATATAATATGTGTTTATATGATGCTTATGTACTAAAGGTTGTTGAAATTCATGCTTTCCAAAACTTATATTTGTGTCATTTGATTTTTATTTTGGCTTAAGTAATTTAGTAAAAAACAGTTTCTTTTTGAAAACAACATTTTTCCTATTTATCTACATGCTTTACCTATAATTTAAAAATCAAACAAAATAAATTTGATTCTAATATGATACTTTAATATTTAGTTGTCTCTTCAGTTAAAGAATGCAATGGTAGTCTCTCTTAGAGCCCATCTTTGTGATCTGCTGGATTCTGCTTGCCAGGAAGAGGCTCAGAATATATACATTATATGTACTGACATCTGCCTAATTGCCATGCCCTTCACAATAAAGAATAAATGTGTACTTTTAAAAAAATATATTGTTGGCACTATTACCGATATCCCTCATTTTACCCCTCTCTAGCCACCTCCATCCAGCCTCCCTATCCCTCACCTCTGCCATGTTTTCTGTAACTTCCCGTTCTTGATTACTACAAAATTAAAGCCACTGTTTTCCTGAGACGATGATATAATAAACCAGACTTCTTTTGGGGGTCAGTCCTACTTGATATGACAGTGGTACGGC
The DNA here is from genome assembly GCA_004026805.1 of Lasiurus borealis. Lineage (NCBI taxonomy): Eukaryota > Metazoa > Chordata > Mammalia > Chiroptera > Vespertilionidae > Lasiurus > Lasiurus borealis. The sequence continues at coordinate 6,328 of PVJN01012409.1, forward strand.
TTGACTGACCCAACTCAGTCTTCATTGCCTTGTTTCCCTGACATCATCAGGACATAATCATAGTGATATTAATATTGTGCAAAAGAGACGAACAGGTAAAAACTAACCTGAATCACCTGAGGATTCAGACAATCTGAAGTTGAAATATATAGAATGAAAGATCTTATAAATATGTACAAAAAGACTCTGACAATGACATTGTCATCAAAGGTTTCAAAGTATCTTTCTCAGTTTTTAATATGTCAAGAAAGTTACAGTGGAATTAGAGGGATTAATAAATGAGTAAGTCTCTTTAACAGTATATATATTGGATATTGTATTTTATGAAGAGAGAATATGAATTATTTGAAATCATTCATAGTTAGATGTATAAATCTTACATAAAAATTAGCATAAGTGAATTCTTCAGAATAGCAATTAAATAAACCAATATTTGTGAACAAGATTTATAAAAAAGGTACTAACATATCAATTACTAAAATATAATAAAGTCTGAATTATCAAAAAGCAAATAAGTGAAAATTGGTCAAAGAGGAACTATAAATGATTGTTACCCAGCTGGGAAACAATCACAACTACGATACTTACCAGACTGGAGATGTAAATAAAGCTCTATTCATAGTAAAATTCATAGCTTTAAATGCTGTGTTGTTAAGCAAAAAATAAACATAAGTGAATTATGAATTCAAATTGAAAAATAAAACTTGTAAATGAATACAAAAAAGCAAAAGAATGAATAAATAAAAACTAGAAATTATTAAATTATAAATGTGTTAAATATATATTAATCCAAATTTTGTTTCATGAAAGAAAAATGTAATAAAACAAGGAATTACAATAAAATAAGTAGAAACCTCAAAAATTTTCTTGAGAAATAAAAGTGAGAAGCATAAATATAAACCGTAGCAATTTGAATGACTTAAAGCCACATATGTAGAAACTAAAAAATATATATATTGGAATTTTTCATAAAATAATAGATTTCTATAAAAATAAACATTTCCAATAATGAATCAAGATGAAGCAGAAACCCGGAACAGATAAACATTTGGAAAACGTGAGTTTTGGAACTTCTACTTGCATTTCCATCTTGAGCAGGTTTATGACTGAATTTTGAAAATTTTGTTTTTAAAAAATCAGTTAATTTTTATTTATTTTTTAAAATGTGTATTTTATTGACTTGAGAGAGAGAGAGGAAGGAAGATGGGAGAGAGAAACATGGATTGTCTACCCCCTGCACACAACCTACTGGGGATTGAGCCTACAACGTGGGCATGTGTTGTGACTGGGAATTGAACTTATAACCTCTCAGTTCATGGGACAATGCTCAATCAACATTGAGTCACACCAGCCAGGGCAATTTTTAGGTTTACTGAATTTTTGTTGGAAAAGGAAAATGAAAAAGTACAGTTTTTTTTAGTACTGGTTTTACAAATATGGCATAAACATAGTTCCAAACTCAACAAATGTAATACACCAACCACTGCACCTCTGTAGTCTCATTTCACAATTATAGATGCAAACTGTTTAAACGAATGCAGAAAATATAACTTAGTTTTATGTTTAAAGGCCATTTACAATGATCGAGTAAAATTTGTATTTGAAAAGCATGGGATGCATAAGGGATCTAATTATGAAGATGTTATATTATAAACTATATTAACAGGTAGATATTGTAAGTTACTTTAAGATAGGGTTGTTAAGCCCCAGGTTTTGATGTTGACAAGAAGGATGGATATTGGTAGAACTGTGAAGTAAGAAGATCTGGCGGGTCTATATAAAATTGGTCTGCCATGGGGTTAGATGGGTCAAAAGAGATATGCATCTTTACTGGTTTGTACATATGTTTGTAGGTTCCTAGTAGGATTTGTGTATCTAGACACTTTACAGGAGTAACATGGGTAACCCAATCACTGTAGAACTACTGTTACAGCATATTTACCGCTAGAGGGAGCTCATACATTGGTAAGGTAAAGCAACCCCTGTGTTGGCATTTACTTGGTAGACTGATGAACTAGCTATTGCAAATTATTCATTAGTCACTGAATGTGATGAATGAGTGGAGCAATGCAGAAGGCGTGCATTGCACTAAGCACTGTAAAAGAGCAAAATGTACGCACTAAAAAGAAGGAAACTTAAGCATACTCTAGTGAAATGAAAAGGTACCAAAATAGTTAACACATGGAGTCATTCAGGTTCCCTTGTTAGAATCCTAGGTTTACCTTTGCTAGTCCTGTCATCAGTGTTCTCATCTGTGAAATGGGTCTAATAATGATACTTGCTTTGTAGATCAATTGTGAAGGCTAAATGCTATGATATATGAAAAACACAAATACTATTTCCTGGCACATATATGCTCAATAAATGTTACCCACTATTATTTTTATTCATTCATAGGAATTTTGAGAACTTAGAGATAACTCAAAAATGGTTATAAAACTGGTAATCTTAAATACAATAGGCTAGGAAGGGAAATAATCCATTTCAAGTTTGGGTTATACCAAGCTCCATTAGAAGAATACTAACCATGAAACATTAATTGGTAACATCATATCTCCAGTTTTTAGCAAGATAAACATGGGAACAGTTATAACTGAAAAAGAAACATAATTACTGTAAAATTACATATGTTATCTATCTGTTCATAGCCTGTTAAAAACATGTGTTTCTTTAAAAGTTATAGCAATTAACTCTTTGTATTTCATTTATACAGAAGAAAGAATTCTGCACATTTCATATATATATATATATATATATATATATACATATATATATATATATTTTATACTTGGGCCTGGTATATTGGGTGGTCCCTCAACCCACAGACTGGAACCCCTCAGGGGATGTCCTACTGATGGCTTAGGCTCACTCCCTCTGCGGGAGGTGACTAGGCTGATCAGGGGAAGGCACCAGCTCTATCACCCCCTGCTGCAGCCACTGCCAGCATTGCAACCACCAAGGTATTTTTATCAACATGGATTCTGTTCCTTCACCATGAAAAAATGACAACTTTCTTTAGGCATTTTCATGGATATGGCATTTCTTTCTTTCTTTCTTTCTTTCTTTCTTTCTTTCTTTCTTTCTTTCTTTTTTTTATCATCATCTGAGGATATGTTTCCATTGATTTTCAGAGAGTATGGAAGAGAGAGAGAGGGAGAGACAGATGAACATCAGTGTGAGAGGGACACTTTGATTGATTGCCTCCTGCATGAGCACTGACCTGGGCCCTGGCCAGGGAGGAGCCTGTAACCTTGGTACATGCCCTTGATCAGAATCAAACTCAGACCCTGCGGTCAGCTGGCCGAGGCTCAGTCCACTGAGCCAAACCGACTAGGGCAGGATATGACATGTCTTAGCCTCCCAGCAGCAGACCTTCATTTTTTTCTCAAGGAGTGAGGTGGAAAAACTCTAGATCACCTTCTTGGATTCTTATTACCCAAGTTACTGCTTACTCCAGGACCCAGTCTGCTTGCCATGGCACCCCTAGGCCACTCCTTGGTGGGGGCATTCTGGGATCCCAGACACTCAGGGCCTACTCGCAGGCCTAAGGCTTGGAGCAGCCTGGGTCCCAAGGATGTTCCTGGGATCCAGGCTACTCAGTGCCCACATATACAAATTAATCCACCATCTTTGTTGGGTTGATTTGCATAATCACTCCTGATTGGCTGGTAGTTGTCACAGAGTTATGGTCGATTTGCATCTTTCTCTTTTATTAATGTAGATAGATTGTGTTTTAGAAGGAAAACAAAACAGTTTGGCCAGAAACACTAAAAATTATTTTTAAAATAGTTTTGTTTTTTTTTGTTCTGGTGTTTAAAGAATGTAAAACGTATAATGACTGACCTACTTTGTGTCCAAGGCATGTTTTTATTATTGTAATTCTATTTAGACTAGTTAATATCAGTCTCCAGATTATTATTAATAGATCAATAAAATGCTCACTACACTAACTTAATAATATATTATTTGGTCTTCACCTATACCAATGTATTTGGTCTTTACCTACACCGATAATATATTACTTGGTCTTTACCTTTAACTATACTACTCAATAACAGTAGCATGGTTTTGAATATAAATACAATGTCCATTTTTCTAATACTTAGACTTGCACTTTCTTTTGTGTGACTACAGCTTATTATGTGTAACAGCATGTATCTTCCCAAATATCTCTATGAAATGAAAGAAGTTGGGATTATTGGTTTAAACAATTTTACAGTGCTGCATTTTCCTCCCCTGAGTTCACTGCCTGAGGCAGAAGTAGAGCTAACGGCATCCTGTTAAACATAAATCACCCTTATACAGTGATTTATGAATTATGAATAAATGGACCCCTCTCAAATCCCTCCATATCTCGCTTTCCTGTATGAGCTCCCTTTTCATGTATTTCTATAGTGCCCAAAACCATAGTATAAAAGCTCTGAGACAAGTGTATCATTTAATTGTTTGAAAAGAACATCTTTTTATTTGCTACAAACACATATAGTCAGGAGTTCACATTTCAAAGCGTAATGAAGAGAAGGATGCACTGTTTCCCTAAGATAGTGGTGTCTTCCTTCTTCCTGAGTTTTGGAGATAGATGCTTTCATACTCTGAAAATCTCAACAGATTATCACCAAGGTAATTTTTAGATATGCCTGTTAAATAATAAGATCCTACTTTATATTTCTGAAGAGGTGTGTGTTATGCTTCTGTTCTTAATATAGTTAGTCACTTTTAGGTGAAGGGGCTGAGGATGGAAAGCAACAGCACGGTTCTTTAAATACATTTCCTGTCTGATTGTAAAAGTAATACATTACCACCACAGAGAAAGGTGTGAGGAAAATATTTTGCATAGTCTCACAGCTCAGTGCAAACTTGGAGAAATTGCCGAAGGGCCCTCCTCAGGCAAATGGAGGATCTGGTTGTACATCAGAAGCCCCTTCTAAAGTCGGCGTTCTTTTCAAGTGTGGATATGAAAAGGGAGCCGCTCTGTCATTTTGTAGAGCCTCTGAGTGCCTCAGATGCTCATTGTAAAATGGAAGAAACCGACTTCATAAGGTTTTCATGACAACGGCATAGGAAAAATCTATGTAAAACATTAGCAGCCATGGGCTCAGAGTAACTAGTACTTGCTGAGTAGCATAGTTGGTATTTTTTTTTTGTAGATTCTAGCCTAGATATGGTTAGCTCTAAAACCAATATTGCCTCTAGATCTATTGGCCTAGCATGAAAGAACAATCCTGAGTAATACTATAAGTGCATTAATGGCAGGGTCTGTGTCTTACTCATCTTCGTGTTCCTGGGACAGAGCAGATCAATTGGAACATTGCAGGGAATCAGCAAATAGTTCCTTAATGAAAATAAATAGAATTGAAGATGCTGGACCAGGAATGTGGTCACTTCCTCTCATACCCCTGGTAGGGATGATGTGATCGTGAAAGGAATTCCAGAGACAAAATAGGCAGGTTTAGGGAACAAAGAGGGCCCATGGGGAGAAATGTATAGGTGAAGGATAGAGACATCTCAGGCCTGAGTAATGAAAGCAGTTATAAAAGCAGCCTTAATCTGAGCATCTTGGAGAGCCATAAGGGGTAATAAAATATCTCCATCCAGGACAACTGAGAGAGAGCCATAAGAGAGATAAAAAGGAACTCCAACCTGAACTCTAAGATGGGAATGTGAAGGAGAGAGAAATGTCATGGGATAAGGGGAGAGGAAAGCATACTTTCACAGAGGATAAAGAAAAGTCACAGCCGAAACCAGTTTGGCTCAGTGGGTAGAGCGATGGCCTGCGGACTGAAAGGTCCCGGGTTCAATTCCGGTCAAGGGCATGTATCCTAGTTGTGGGCACATCCCCAGTAGGGGGCGTGCAAGAGGCAGCTGATGGATGCCTCTCTCATCGATGTTTCTAACTCTATCCCTCTCACTTCCTCTCTGTAAAAAATCAATAAAATGTATTTAAAAAAGAAAGAAAGAAAGAAAGAAAAGTCACAGAATACCAGGAATAAGGAAACATACTTTCACAGAGGATAGAAAAATGTCAACAGATGCCATAAAAGGGGAAACATCTTTTCACAGGATATGGAGGAATATTGCAAGATAAGGGGGAGAGAAAAAATGAGGGCATCTTGTGGATTTTGGACTTTGAAACAAAAGAATGACCAATTAGGAAAGCCCAGGATCATAAAATGGGGAAGGGTTCCCATTAGAAAGGAGCATGAAGAGTCAAAGAGCTACAGCCTTTATAAACCTGAGACAAAGGGATACAAGACAGATTTTCAGATTTTAGATGTTTGGTTTTAGATTTTTTTCCCCCAGTAGAGAGAGAACATGTTTTTCCCATTTGGGGTCCCCTCCCCAGGTGGTCCCCTTTGGGGATTGCCCTGCCCAGATGGAGTTTGTATATACTTCCAATAAACTTCTACATTTTTTTATTAAAGAACCCTTTTTGTCCATGAATTTATTCTTCATTTTTGTTGGACAAGGACCCATGAAAAGAAGTCTGTACCCCAAACCCTATGTTTCAGTTATGGATTCGGGCACCAGTGGGGTCCCTTGGCCTACCTAGCCTGCACCCTCTCACAAACCAGGACCCCTCGGGGGATATTGGACTGCTGGTTTCAGCCTGATCCTTGCAGGCCAGGCTAAGGGACCCCACCAGTGCATTAATCGGTGCCCTGGGCCTCTAGTATGCATATGAGATCTTTGGTTAATCTCTTCCTGCCCCTGTCCCCCACTTCCTCTGAGATGTATCAGTCTGTTTTATGTTTCAATGCCTGGGTGTTAAGCATCTGCCCCCTGGTGCTCAGCGTGCATCATAGCTACCATCAAATGGTCAAAAGGTTAAACATACGTACAACATACATATATACACAGCATTTGGTATTCCTGAGATCACTTTACCAAAGGAACTCAAACCTAGTGGAAATCTTTCATTTGGCATAAAACCCCTAAAACACAAAATCCTCCCTGAGTAATATTTTAATGAGAATAAATTTCAGTCATAAGGAAAAGCACTACCAGTCTGGCAGAATAAGGACCTTCAAAAATCTACTCTCTATAAAAGCAAAAATTGCTACTAAAATCAACTCTTTTAGAACACTAGACCTTAACCAAACAGCCTGCATCAATCCAAAGAGCATTTATTCAAGAAAAATTGCTGAACCCGAGTAAGAAGTGAAGTTGTCTCATTCCCAACTACCCTTCCCAACTCAGCAGTAGCTTTATAAACTAACTGTCTTACAGTCAACAGTCATTGTACAGACCAGTATCATGGAGTAGAGAACATAGATTTGCAGATTCCTGCAAAGCCCTATTCTCAGAGAGATGGAACTATTTGAACTTTCTGGAAGTTGTAAGGCTTATTTTTATTTGACCCATGTCAGGTCTTATACTGTCAAAATGCACTATTTGCTAGAACATTTGTAGTGAACAATTAAGAACAAGTGTTTAAAATTGCAACTGCCTGGGGCAGCAGTGGCAGTTGAACAAACAAAAGGTTGGCCAAAATTCTTAAACGGAAAATCTTGAAAAATAAATATCCATAGGGGGGTTAAAAATACTAAGTCATATGCCTATGAATAGCAAAGGGCAGATGCATTTGGGGAGCTGTGTGACTATCCAAGAGAGAACTGAGGAAGTCTAATCTCTTACCTTTGGTTGACCTTGAGGAATCCTGCAAGTAGAAAGTAAAGGCTGAGGCAGAGTTATAAGCTTCCAGAGTATTGAAAATGTGCCCCATTATGCACACATAGCCACTTGCCAAAGACCTGAAGATTTACTGGGTCAAGGCATTTAATCCTTACTTGTCCCATTTTAAGTTGACCACTGAGCTAAACAAGCAGACTTCCTTGGCCATACACAACAAAGAACACAGATTTTTATTGAATCACTTCATAACAATTACTAAAAAACCCCAACAACAAATAGCAGCAACAACAGTCCTTGGAGAGGAAGAAACCTGATTTCCAGAGTTTCCACATAATATATATATATTTTTAAATGTTAGGTATTTAACAATGACAAAAAATAGGAACCATGGAAAGAAGCAGGACAATGTGCAGAACCTGCAAAGATGTTATCCTCTATAATAAAAGGTAATATGCAAATCAACTGAACAGCGAAATGACTGGTTGATATGATATGCACTGACAACCAGGGGGCAGACACTCAATGCAGGAGCTGCCCCCTGGTGGTCCACAGGGGGACATGCTGCTCAGCCAGAAGCCGAGCTCACTGCAGGAGAGCACAGCTGTGGTGGCGGAAGCCTCTCCTGCCTCAGAGGCAGTGCGAAGGATGTCCGACTGCAGAGGCTGGGCTGAGGGACCCCTCCAAGTGCATGAATTTCGTGCACCAGGCCACTAGTGTTATTTAACAAGGTAGTATGAAAATTGCAAATATTTAAGATTCTAACCAGTGACCTTAACATAAGATCATCCAGGATTATTCGGGTGGGCCCAGAATAATCACAGGGTAATCTCACAGAAAGGTCAGAGTGAGAACAACGTGAGGTGAGAAAGAGATTCTTTCTCCCCAGGACACAGCAGAAGGAACCAGATCTTTTGACACCTGGTCTTTAGCCCAATTAAACTTATTTCACCGGTGTGGTCTCCAGAATTAAAGAATAATAAATTTGTTTATTTTTATCCCACCAAGTTTGTGGTAACTTGTTACTACAGCAGAAAGTAAACTAATTGTGCTACTGTTGTTATATTTATTTTAAATATCCTATTCTGTTTGATGCCATTATAAATGAAATTTTAAAAATTTAATTTCAGATTGTTCAATGTTAGGGTATACACATACAGTTGATTTTGCATATCAGTCTGGCATCAATATACGACCTTATTTATTATTTTTAACATTTATAATAGACTTGGAATTTTTATATACAAGATTATATTATCTGTGGAGATAATCTTCCTTTTCTAATATGGCTGCCCATTTATTTATTTATTTACATACTTATTATCTAATTATTTGGCTAAAACCTCTAGAACAATGATGAAAGGAAAAGGCAAGGACAGATATCATTAAGGAGGAATGGTAAGTATGATGATAGCTGTGAGTTTTTTGTCGATGCTTTTATCAGGTTGAGGAAGTTCACTTCTAGTCCCAATTTGAGTTGGTTTATCAGGAGAAGATGTTGAATACTGGTGATGTTGCAAATATTAAAATGATAAATTTTTATAGTTGCGATTTTAATTGTTATAATTTTAATTCTTTATTCTATCAATATGGCGATTTATTTTTGCATTTATAGCATAAAGACTAGGTGGTCATGGCATATAACCCTTTTAATATGTTTACTAGTATTTTGCTAAGATTATTTGCCTCTATGTTAATAAGGGATATAGGTCCATAGTTTTTGTTGTTGTTTAGCCCAATTAAACTTATTTCACCGGTGTGGTCTCCAGAATTAAAGAATAATAAATATGTTCCTTTTATGTCATTGTCTTATTTTGGAATCAGAGAAATACTGGCTTCATGGGATGAATCTGGAAATGTTCCCTCTTCTTACATTTTTGGGAAGATTTTTGTGAGAGGGGAGTGCTAATTCTTCTATAAAGATTTAGCAAAAATAATCTGAAGAAATAAATGTTTGCATACTACCCCCCAAAATAGATATTCAGTTTAATCAGTATAATAAGAACTAAAAACTAAAATAAAAATATAGCTAATATTCTACTTTAAGTTTGTACCAGATCATGCCCCCTTTCATATAAAAAATGCCCATTCTTGCCAACTCTCAGTCTTAGTGTTGTTGTCTGTTTTTCAAAATCTTGGATGTGTGATGAGTATGGCACTGACATTTGAAGCTGCAATTGATAGTTAAGCTGATCTTTTCTTATATATTAGCTATTTGCATTTCTCCTTTATGAACAGCTCACTTAACATATTCTATTTTTACAATTTTATTTCTAAGAATCTTTTACTTGTTAAATATAATCATGTTATACTATATAAAATAATATTTCAGCCTTACTATCAAATACATTTTTGTTTTTATTTGTTTGATAAATATCTTTCCTTATGATTTTTATAGCTATTATTCTATTTGATATTAAATATTTCCAAAAGTTTATGTAGCATTATCTAACATATAATCATTATTATTGTTCTTTTTTTGCTCTAATATAAATAAAAGACTTTAACCTGAGCATTTATTGTTTTTCTTTTATGTTTCAGTATTTTTATTTTTTTAAATATATTTTTATTGATTTCAAAGAGGAAGGGAGAGGGAGAGATAGAAACATCAATAAATAGAATCATTGATCGGCTACCTTCTACACGCCCTCTACTGTGGATCGAGCCTGCAATCTGAGCATGTGCTAGGATGGAGAACTGAACCAGTGGTCTTTTGGTTCCTGGGACAATGCTCAACCACTGAGCCACACCCAGCTAGGTTGGTTCAGTATTTTTAAAATTTCACTCTTCAATTTACTTTATTCTGAAAGAAACAAAGGAATATAACTATTTTTCTTTCCATTAAATACAGCGTTAAATTTCTGTTTGAATTATACTTTTTTCTTTTTTTTCTTTATTGTAAAGCTTTATTGCTGTCAGATGTTTAAATAATACTATGGTTAGTTGTTGGTATTTTTATACCAATATTTTCCTCTTCTTGAGTTCTTTTTTTTTCTTTTCTTTTAGCATGGATCCATGATATTTCTTCATTCATGCTTGATAACATCCTTTTCTCTTTTTTGAATAAAAAATATTACATCTAAACTTTGTATTTAATTCCAGGCATTTTTATTCATATTATTGTAATACTTCATTTTCTGGATTCATCTTTTTGTTCTCTCTTTCTGCATATGCTATTGACATATATTTAAGTTTTCAAATTATAATCTATTTATAACAATCTCATCTAATTCATCTTTTTATCCTCTCTCAGGGAAAAGTTAAATAAATAAAACTTTGTCTTACTAATTAACATTTATAAAATAATTTATTTATGTTTATAGCTCCCCAGCAGACCTCACTTAGATAATCATGTTTTTATTGCCACTTGAAAGGGAGCTGTATTTATGATTCTTTTAATTGTCTGTAAACATTTGAACACCACTTATGTTTCCGAGTTTGGGGTTACTCTTCCAGTTCTCCCAGAAAGCTGGGAACCGGCCTCTCCCCTCCTCTTTCTCCAGGTTCCCAATTCATGGCTAGGTCTGCCATCTGCCACAGCCAGTGTTGGGGCCCAAAACAGCTCTAATTGCACCCTTATGACATAGCTGATTTCACTTCCTTAAGGCTGTCATTATGTACAGTCCTGCTGTTCTACCAGAGATCAAGATTTCATTCCAATTGGAGTTATTGCATGGCAGGCAAATATTGTTCCCACTTACACAACATATTTAGGTCATGCATTCACATCCGACAGATTTGACAAAACACAAGAGTTCATCTCTACATTTTTCTTTCAACTCGGGATTTGAGAGAGAGACAGCTTGGAAGGGATGCTTTTGGTGCAGCCATCTGGAGGTCCCCGAGACTTTAGCTGGTGCATGTTTGGGACCTGAGACATTCTGCTTATCTGGCCAAACCTTGGAACTGCCCATGGCCTTCCTTATATAACAAACTTCCGGGGTGATGGGGGAGGGTCAGGGAGCCACAGTGGTACTTGTTGAATTAGCAGAGAACATTTGCGCACACATAACTGGTACTTTCAACTTAACAAAATACATACTCAACAGATACCAACATTATGTGTAATTTCAAATGCGGCCTCTGAGTGGAGTTGCATCTTTATAACCTGTCTCCCCATCTCATGCTTTCCCTTCCTCACTTTTACTGTAACTTCATACGTGCCAAGTTGTTTGATGCTGAGTTACCTTGAACCTTGTGGAAATATGATTCATCACTTTTCTAAATTTTCTCGCCTGCCTTTGTTAGTGAGCAGGCTTCAAAGAGAGCTATTTTCCTCTGATTCTTTCAAATTGTCCCCCTCTTCTGACTCCTAGCGTCATTTCAAAGATCTGACGGTTTAAGGAAAAAACCAAGATGAAGAAGAAACAGTGCAATTGGAAAGCAGCCTAAGTGTGCTGACTCCCCACTTATTTTGTATGCCCTTCAGAAAGGAGGCTCAAGGCTTCCCCAACCCTCTCATTCTTTCCGTCCTTTACCCTAAAGGCAGGCCTGCTTCTGCAGTGTTCTGGCCCATTCAAATCCAGGAGGCTGTCCCCCGGGGTATTCTGCCTGTATTTTAGACCTGCGTTCCAGAAAAGCACCCCTTGTGGCTATGACCCTTGTGTATTATGACAACTCATGTCATAAATCCCCCTCCCTTCTCTAAGGAGGGATTAGTGGGGTTTCTAGGCTCCTTTTCTGAACACACTTCTCAGTGCTGCTCTTCTTTTATGGAAGGGAAACTGCAAATAAGACTTCGCTGCGTTTTTACAATCAATTTAGAGTGTCGTATATTTATTTATTTATTTATTATTTTTTAAGAATATATTTTATTGATTTTTTACAGAGAGGAAGAGAGAGGGATAGAAAGTCAGAAACATCGATGAGAGAGAGACATCGATCAGCCGCCTCCTGCACGCCCCACAGTGGAGATGTGCCCGCAAGCAAGGTACATGCCCCCAACCGGAATCGAACCTGGGACCTTTCAGTCTGCAAGCTGACGCTCCATCCACTGAGCCAAACCGGTCTCGGCTAGAGTGTCGTATATTTAGCAAACATTCCTTAAAATCGTTGGCATTTAATGACAAGTTTTCTAATTTTCAGGCCTACGGCATGTTCCTTGTTTTCATCTTTTCCTGGTCATTCTTATAAAACTTGGGATAGAGGAAGTTAGAAGTCGGGATCCAGGTCATCCTCTTACTCAGTAGCCCATATTTGTTTTTAATAAGATGATTATAATTGACCTTTGGGGTCATTTTTATTCGTGAGGTTTTATATAAGCAAATTTGGCCCTAAGCCTATTTTGGTAGGCAGGAAGTTTCTCAGGTCAAATAGATGCTGTCAAAATAATGACTCTAGGAACTGTTAAATGTCACGAGGAACTAACATTTTGCCTCTAGTTAAACCAAAAATCATTCAACTGTATCTAAGCTCCAGAGAAATATTAGCCTGTATGACCTAACCTTGCTGATTGATGGCCTGATTAGATTCCAGTGTTATTTGGCAAGTTATTGCAGTTTTTAGGAAATTTTATTGCTTCACAAATACCAGTAGGGCTCACTGTTCTCATCTTGGAAAGGCATTGTAATGTATGCAAAGGCATTCTAATTGAGAGGATACAACACCTTGAGAGACAACATCAGGCCCTCAGGTCAAGAATTGTCACTCTCACCCTGTGCTTTGATGTAAATGTATGCAAGGGCCAAATCCTTTGGGTAAACCAGCTTATGGCGTGGCTATTTTACGTATTTTCAGCTCTCTTCAAAGACTGTATCAGAATGCTTAGCCAGTCAATCAGAGAGAGATAAATACAGTGACTGCAGCAAGTTTTCATAGGTAGCTATTCTTACTGATACATAGTCAGATAAGCAATATAAAAGTATTAATAACATATTACATATACCATTGTTTTAAATTCATTAGCACCCTTGTCAGAGAGGATCTGACATTTTTCTTGTATAAAATTCAGATGAAAAACAATGACAAAGGCCAGAGATCATTATAACTTAGGGAGCATCAATTAGAAGAGAGTGAAGCTTATGAACCTAGGACAACCATGCAGATCATTGGAAGGGTGCTCTAGAAAATGAGCAAGGCCCTCTTAAATCTGGATGCTTCATGGGAATTAAATCCTAGAAAAATTTTGTGAGTGAACACTTTTCAGTTCTCTAATTCTGGGTATATAAGATATAGTTAATGTATTACATTCAGTGGGTACAGAACACTAGGATTTCTTTCAATAACTCTGATTGAGAAAGTCCATTCAAGGCCTGGTGATTGATGACAGAAGAAAACAATGATTTATAAAGATATATAAGAGATAGATTCAATAGGAATAGCTCTCCTATTAAAATTGGGAAAGTAAAAATTTAATATGGTCTCAGAATTTTTAACTTGGAAAATTGGATTCCTGAGATGAAGGAATCTAGGTAAATGAATCTGGATCTCAGGAGAGAGATTGGAGGTAGTGTATGAGTTATCTAAAGCCACAATAATGCTGCATAATAAACCACCTCAAATATTTTTAGCTTAATAAAATAATTATTCAACTCATAATTTTTTGGGTTAGCAATAACAATTGGGCTTGTCTGGGATGATCATCGGGTCTCAGCTGGATTTTTATACATCTGTTTTTAGGCAAAGTCAGCTAAAGAGCTCAGCTTTTGGTGGTATCAGCTGGCATGCTTTCAAAATCTTCCACATGTCCCATGCTCTGCATGCTTCTCACAACCCTCCCACAGGGGAGGCTGGGTGTGTTCTCTCGGAGAGGCTCAGGCACACAGACAGCCAGCCCAGCTGTGCAAGAGAACCAACAGAAGTGTGTACATTCTCTTGACCACCAGGCCTAAACTGGGACAACATAATTTCCTTCTCATTCTATTGGCCAAATCCCAGATTGAGAGAGGGTTAGAAATAGATAGGAACCTCTTTCACATCCCCTGTGGTTCAGGGTTCACGATTAGGGTTCGGGTTCTGGAGGAGGCCACAGGCAAATGAAAAGAGAGACTAGAAAAGTATTAATTTGGGAATATTGGGGGGCCAGGCAGGAGACTTCCCCTAGTGAGAAGACTAGACCTTCCTTTGACCTTGCTATCTCTTTTATTAAGACTATGGGACACACCCATAGCCTTTAGGCAGGAAATTCTAAGAACAGAAATTAACATGAAACAAACAGGTAGAGGCTGCTTCAGCTAACAATGTTTCAGCTAAACAGTGAGTGATTAGCTCTGACCTCTCAGAGCAATTAAGGTTGACCAGCCTTCTGGTTTCCCTGTCCCCATCTTTCTATTAGTGCGACAATGTTTGGTTTTTGGCAGAACTATATAAAGACAGGGTCAAGAGCTTGGATACAGGAAAGGTGAAGAATTAAAATTAGTTTTGCATTCTATTATTTCATATGGATGGGATGACCATGCATCCAGAAAAGTCTCAGGTACTGTTATCTGTATAGAACTATTAGTAACACCCCTTTCTTACTGTAAAAATTGTTCCGATTTGAATGATAAATTATACAGGAGCCCTACATTTAGGAAGGGTTGACTAGGAATCAATGACCTATTGAAACAGAACTTGCGAAGGAGGTGCCACTGAGCAGGAGCTGAGCTGAGACAGAATGGATCTGAGGAAGCCAGGAGAGGAGAGAGGCTAAATGACAAGGTTAACACCACCAAGAAGTGAAGTAAAATATGGAACAAATTTGTTTATTTTGCTTGACAACTAGAAATATTTGATGAGCATAATGAGAGGTTTCTGAAAAGTGGTTGCAGTGAATTAAAAGTTGACTCCAGTTCTTGTTCTCGCACTGAATTAACACTGAAACTTTTTATTATGTTTTTATGGGTCTTAGACTTAAAAGAAAAAGGACCGGGCTCTGAGAAATGAGGTCCTTCAAGTGCTAACAACACTCTCTGGATTTGAATACTAAAGACCAATGGACAAGAACCAAGGCCTATAGTTTACATTTCTTTCCTTTTCATCATTTTTAACCCTAAAGAAGAATGATCAGATGTGTGTTAATTGGGAGTTATTGTAATTTTATTTCATTATGTCTGTAAATTCCATTTTGTCTGTGTATGTGATGTTGTTGATTGACACAAAACTCCATAAGACCTACTGTAGTTACATTAAATATTTACTAGAACATTATTTGAGACATCTGGAAATCTGTGCTATCTCCGCCTGAATTGAAGCCTATTGAACATATTAAGCAAGACACTTTTAAGGCTGGTCATGATATTTTTGACAACTGTCATAACTTGATGAAGCAAAAAAGAAAATATAGCCAAGAATGGTTTAGCTCAGGACTGAAAGGTCCCAGGTTCTATTCCGCTCAAGAGCATGTACATTGTTTGCGGGCACATCCCCAGTAGGGGGCGTGCAAGAGACGGCCGATCGATGTCTTTTTCTCATGGATGTTTCTGGCTTTCTATCCCTTTCCCTTCTTCTCAGTGAAAAAATCAATAAAATATATTGAAAAAAAGAAAAGAAAATATAAACTGTTCCAATAGAGAGTTTACCTTAGAAAGCTTTATAGATTTGATATTGTGTAAAGGTTTCCAACTATAAGTAGGTACATACAGCCTTAATGGCAGTAAATGACATTGAAATATTTAACGAACAATATCCTCATTTGAAATTAGGAACATATCTTTGGCAATTGGAACCTTCAAGGATAACTAATTGACTAACACATAAGAGGACAAAAATATCTGACTAGTATTGAGTTTGCAACAAACAAGAAAAAAAAAACTGGAAAGATGAAACCCATAATTGTCATGCAGTTGAATCCTTCTCTTGGCTGCTGCTTAAACTTTACAAACTTATTCTGTCCAAGCTTTTACCTTGACTCATCCAATAGCTTTGGCCAAATATCTCAATGTCAAATGCATTATAAGCATTCTGCAAGGTATGACTGGCAGGCATAAATCAATAATAATGTATTAGATTTGATTAAAATATTTACTTTTTTCCTCTACCCTTCCACTCCCCAAGCTAAACAGTCCTTTCCCTTACTAACTGATCTTTGTTATTGGCTGGCCTCATTTCTTGTCACAATGCCGTATGCCTCAGAACTAAGTTCTACGTTTCCATAATTTCAACATTGGAGTTCATGCTCTGAGGTTATGCCACGTGTCACTCAACTTGTTAACAGACACCAAAGAAATATAACAGCTCATTCATACAAATTATTTTTTTATTCCAAGAACTTTAGAAATTCCAACAACTTTATAATTTATACAGAAAAGAAAACATGCTTTGCAAGATAATTCTGCTAATTTTTGATTATCATAAAATATTCCAGAAAACTGGTTATGATATTTATCTCTTCAGAGACTTTACCTCAGGAGCTTTCTGCTTAGATTGTTCTTCAAACTTTCCCTTTCCCTTGTCCTTTATATAATTAACTGGGAGTGTGTCTCCAGGGCTAAGTGTTTTTAGTCAATTTTGTTATTCTATAATAATTATCCTGGATTAGGTAGCTCAAACAACAAACCCATATTTCTTACTGTTCTAGAGGCTGGGAAGTCTGAGATTATGGAACTGATAGATGGGGTGCGTGGTGAGGTGATTTTCAGATGGCTGTTTTTTTTTTGGTTTTTTTTTTTCATTATATCCTTGTGGCAGAGAGTAGAGAAGGAGGAATGTCTTCACTGTCCTTTTTATGAAAGCACTAACCTCATCGAGGGGGCTCCACCTTCATGAACCAGTTACCTTCCAAAGGCCTCACCTCAAATACGTATGTTCACTTTAGGGATTATGAACTCAACATACGAATTTGTGGAGGGGGGTAGGGGAAGACACAGACATTCAGTTCTACAGCACTGAGCTTTCAGAGTCACTTTTAAAGGCATCTTTCCCTGATTCTTCAAGACTAGGAAAATTTCCCAGATGTACTTTTACACCCCCCATTTTCTTATCAGCATTCATCACAGAAAAGATTGTTTTTTTAAGAATACCTGTTCTCTTACCTGGATTGAGAACTCTGGGAACAATCGTGTTTACTTCTGTATTCCCAATAGCTCACGGCACGGAAAAAATGTTTATCATCATGCTAACGCTCTACTTGCTATTTTAAGACTTTGTGATCTTACTGATGGATTATGGCTCAAACTGCTTTACTTTTATGCCTGCCTCTCTCGAGTCCATGTTGTTCAGAACTGTTGAGTTGTCATTCTCAAAACACATTTTATTATATTATGTTCCAGTGCAACCACTCTATAATCGTGGTATTTATGATAGTCAAGACTCTTCAAACATATGTATATTTTTTGAGATCTATTACTATCATTATGGACTAAGATACTGAAATCCCCAGGTGGAAGTCAATATTCTCAAATGACAGGCTATAATTACTTTAGCATATTGTTAGTCTTTTCTCTATATTGTGATATTCTTCAGAGAAAAGAAAGCTGGTATCCTATTTATATTCCACTTTTGATGGCTAACACAGTAAATTGAATTGATATACTCTGAAGAACTCTGTACTTTGAAGGACCAGCATGACTATTTAAAGGCACATTCAAATATTTCTTTTAATATTCAGATATTATTTAAGGCTTAAAAATCTCTTACTGCTATACATCCCATACTTGAGAATTTCTATGAAATCTCTTAATATATAAACAGAATTATCTTGTTACAGAACAAACACCACCAACTGGGCTAAAACTAATCCTTTTGGACTAAATCTTAGGGATTTTAACTTAAATAAACCAATTAGTTTGAATGTGCTGGTGGAGATTTGGGAAAGGTTTTTCTGAAAAATGTTTAATGTAAGACAGTATGAATAAAATAATTATATCAAGTTTATTATAATTTATCTGGAAAAAGTATGTGCTAACAGAAAAATAAAATCTCTTCCATGGAAATAGTGGGAACAAAAGTAAGAATTGTCAGGGAACTGTGTATAATAAGGATGATTACTTCCACATATTAGATATTAAAACAACCTAACACTCTTGGTCTAATTTCATGATCACCAAGTAATATTTTAACCATACATTGGTTTCCATTTCAGACTCTAAAGGTTCGGTAAGCAAAGGTAAGGATTTGAGTGTTCTACTAAAGGACTACCAGCTATGTTTTTTACTAAGAATTGCCATTATGGCTTATGTTTGCCCATGTCTTGTGGATTTATTTAGAATGATTAATCTTTTTCTGCCTTTTCTTTGCTTGGTCCAGCATAATGTCTTCTCTGCCCAACACTGAACCAAGGATGCTCCACAGAGAAGCTGTTGAGTAGCTTATCAGACTCTCTCTCACTTTACATATTTTCCTTTTCAGTAGACACCACAAATCTCTGCTTAAACCTTTAAATTAACTATCAAATTTTAATGTTTAACTTTTTAAGCATCCATTTTTCCTATATAAAATTTTGTGATTAATTGATACCAAAGCTGGAAGAAAGAAAGGGTCTTTGACTTATCCTGAGGTATATTTCTCTGAAACATGAGTAAAAATATGGGGATTCTCCAGTCATTTAAGCTCTGTCGAAATGAAAACTTCCTTGAGAAGATCATCATGTGCTTTTGTGCATTTGTCCACAGCATCTTCCACTAGGTAAACTCAGGATAACCTATGACTCTTATTTGCATAGTATTTAAGAATATTTTTATTTTCTGTCAAAACTCCTGTTGAGAATGCTGTTTTTGAACAAATTCTTCTCCATGTATTTATATGTCTTCAAGTCAGTTATGTACATTTTAGTACTGCAGTTAGGTATTTATTTGTGTGATATTAATGGATATATATTTTCTCTTATTTTAGGAATGATATTTACTAGTATACTATTGATTTGGTTCTCAGTTACATGATAGAGCTTTCAGATACTTAGGACTATCCTCAATTTGGCCATTTATGTATGCTTTTGAGAGCTGTTACATGATTGGGACAATAGGGAAAATTAGATTTAAAATAGTTCTAAAATTTCACTCAGTTGAGGCTATTCTTTGATGATTGACTGCAAGATAATTTTTTAAATATTAGCTGTTTAGACATATAAGTATTTGATGCCTATTTTATATTATGCATAGTATGTATTTAATTTTTACTCATAGTTCTTATTTAAAACATTCACAATGAATATAAATTAAATAATGAATATATGAATGCATGTATGTATATATAAAAATTTTATTGGCTTTTTTGCTAAATTATACAAAGAGAAGGTTTGCTCTGAATTCTACATTAGGGAAATATAGTTCCTTTCAGGCAAACATTTTAAGATGAATTCAAATATCTATAAACCATAATATCTAAAAATTAGATAAATTATATTTTAAGGAAGGACATAATTGAGAGTCGGTCAAGAGAGAAAATTGCTGAAAGTATAGCCAATTCATTCCTAATGATTCTGGTGAGAAACTAACTAGTTGAGATTATGAAAGCAGATTTGGGGGAAAATATTTTCTTCTATCACTCTTATAAAAAAAGAGGATATTCTTGAATGCCCAGAATAAAATTAAATCCACTTTATAGTATTGAAATACTATTTATATGAATGACCTTATTATTATTTATACTATATTTCTGCTTTAACATTAATTCTTTACTAAAATTAAAGCACCATAAATATTTATAAAGAACTATAAGGGGTTTCTAGAAGACAATACCTTAAATGTATTTTCAATATACATTTTCCAAGTTATATTTCCAATTCTTGAACTATTTTGCAGTTTACATAAAATGTCAAGACATTGCACTGTGCAAAGATAAACCATTTGCATCCAAAATATAAATTAAAATTACCTCTAAAAATAAATGAAGCATTTGAACTTTATGTATACAGCAAAATCTTAAATCACCTATGTGTAGATCATATCATTATAAAAGATACTGAACCTCCCATGTAAACTATTTACTCTGCAAATTTTATCACTCTGAGGAAACCTCAGAAGAATTTTTCAGATGTGTAGTTATTGTATTAAACTACCAAGGAAAACTTGTATTTATGGTGATGTTATTTCTCTGAGCAGTGAAATAGATATTTTTCTCATAAGTATCTTTCAGGGTAGGGAAAGGTAGTGCTGAGGAAAAAAAATGTTGTCTTATAAAACATAATTATTTTTGGAACTTTTAACATTTACTTATGTGAAGTACTCCCCAATCTGAAAGTTTGAGAAAAATAATGATATAGAAACCTGTTCATGGCAAACTTCTAATCTGTGTAAAATTTCATGGCTGTAAAATATCTCATATTCTCTGAATATAAAAACATTAAAAATTCCTACACTATTATTTGAAAAAGGAATTTATCATGGAGTCATGTTATAGTGTGATAGGTAGTGAATGCAGATGAAATTATTGTAATACAAAGTGAGATCATTAAGTAATTTTCTTTGTAATTATCTTCCTGAAAGTAGTATAATTTGAGTTCAAGTTTAGCAGACCAACATCAGCCATAAATTAGCATCCTTCAAGCAACTTAAGCAGTTTTAAGCCTTATAAATATTGGCAAGTTTTAGTAAGAGGGACACCTTTTAGACAATCTCTAAGCTAATGACTTCAGTGGCATTGTTAGATATTCACAGGGAAAACCTGAATACAGAAATGTGAATTTTTATTTTATCTTCACCTGAGGATATGTTTTTTAAATTATTATTTTAAAGAGAGAGAAAGGAAGAGAGAAAAAGAGAGAGAAGCATTGATGTGAGAGAGGAACATGCGTGAGGTGCCTCCTGCAGGCACCCCGAATGGGGAGCAAATCACAACCTAGGTATGTGCCCTGAATAGGAATTGAACCCACCAACTTTTAGTGTATGGGATGATGCTCCAACCAACTGAGAACCTGGTCCGAACCAGAAATGTAAATTTAAATGGAAAACCTACCACATTAAATGTGAAAGATAGTATTAGTAAATGATCTTCTTTTTTCAGTAATCGTTATATTTCCCAATGACCTCGCTTACTTATTTGCATAAGGAAGTGAGTAAAAAGCTACAAAAAGCACAATAGTTATTAGAAAACAGTCTATTGTAAAACAGAAATCTCAATAGTATGAAACGGGAAGCATTTCCATAGTTCTCTTTCCAACTTTCAATATCTTCACAAAATATGCAACAATTTAATCAAAGAATAATAATTTAAAATGAGACTCATTTGTTACCTTGGCAGACAGAAAAGATTGTTTTATTTATATTTCTTTTAATTATTTCCTTGACCATTATTTTGTGTGTAGACAAGTTACATTTTCCCCTTTGTTAATAACTTGTAAAATCATTTTTCATTTGGAATTATTTTCAATTTGAATTAACCATTTATAATCCAAATGAATGTTTCTTTTTATGAAGTTTTAGAAATATTTTGTTTTACTTGTCTATTTCTTCCTTTGTTTAACTTTTAGCGTATTGAACTTTGGAGTTTGTAGTGTTAATATTTTGAGCGAGGATGGAGAGTTTTTGTTGTTGTTTTTTTAATCTGTGAACATATAACTCAGAAAGTCATTCTTTTCACCTATAGTTGGTTAATCTTCTAATTTCCCAATGCTTTATTCTTTAGTAGCAGTTTTAAGTTTACAATATTGAAGTAGGTATACAGAGATTTTTAATATACCCTGGGTCCCCCACACATACATAATTATCCTCTTACCTACATAACTAGAATGGTACTTTTGTTTACTAATAGTGTTCCAACTTCACTTAGAACTTTTATATGTCTGTATAAAGTAGTCTTTTTTCACCACACTTTTGTTGTGTGTTTTTGTGTACAATAACTCTTAGTTTCTAAGAAGTTACTGCTAAGAAAGTAATCCATTCTATATTTAGTCATTGGCTACCAGAGATGAAATATGTATCCTGCCTCCATTGACCTTGAATATTGCGTCAAATCAGTCCTCAAAAGACTTGAACTTTGCATCACACTTATATATTTTGGTTACCATATATGCCTGAAAGGCAGAATAGTGTACATTAAAAAAATTGTAAAATTCAAGAGTCAGATCAGAGGTTGGAAGAAGTAGAGAATCAGCACCACAATTTAGGGGTAGCTTTCTTCTGGAAGAATGGCATGTATTAATTACACTTTGCAATCGAGAATTGGACAGGGTTTTTAGCTAAGTGAAAAAGACGAGTGTTATGCTAAGACTTACTAGTAGAACTGAGAATCATTTACCAAAATCTGAGAATAGTTGTGATTATACAAAGCAATAGATCTCAAAATAATTAGGTTCAAAATTAAGTACCAGCCTATCATAGAAAATGCATTTTAGGTAGACCACCCTGATGTGTCTTTCCGTAAAATCCCAAAGAAAGGAAAAGAAGACACCATTGCTTTTCTGGTAAAGAACATTCCTGAAAGAAAGAACAAGTGCAAAGGCTGCCGAAGCTGGAGTAGAGGGCTGGGTGGGGTGGTGTGGAGAAATGGTAATGAGATGGGTGGTAGGGAAGATCATGTAGGGCCTTATTTCATCATAAAGATTTTAGCTTTTCCTCTGGAAGATGGGAAACCATTGGAGGGTTTTGAGCAGAGGAACAGCATGGACAGGATCCTTTAGGGTTCTGTGTTTGGGAAAAAAAAAAAAAAAGATTGTGGAAGGACCAGGGCAGAAGTTAGGAAGCTATTGGTGAAATTCAGTGAGAACATTGTGATTGATAGTTGTTTATAAATTCAAATACAGTGGTGCCTCGAGATATGAGTTTAATTCGTTCCGTAACCTTGAGGTGTGGGAAACTATGAGATGCTCGAGTCTCGGTAAACTGGTGGGTCGTGTGCAGCCAGCCGATCCGCACGATTACTCCTATCTCAAATGTTGCTCGTATTTCAAAGCAAAAATCGCTCACTCGAGGACTCGTATCTCAAAAATCTCGTATGTTAGGGCACTCGTATCTCGAGGTACCACTGTATTCCTATTGAGTAAATAGTCACAGGGAGATGAGACTATAAGGGGAGTAATGATTCTATTCCACTATTTATGAAAATATGGATATAATCAACTCCATATTAAAACTGAACTAGAGCCCTAGACAGTTTGGCTCTGTGGAGAGAGCATTGGCCTGTGTACTGTAGGGTCCTGGTTTGATTCCAGTCAGGGCATATGTCAGCTGTGGGTTCGATCCCCAGTAGGGGGTGTGCAGGAGGCAGCTGATCAATGGTTCCCTCTCACCATTGATGTTTCCATCTCTCTCTCTCTTTCTCTCTCCATTCCTTTCTGAAATCAATTAAAAAAACATATTACAAAATAAAAATAGAAAAAATAAAACTAAACTAGAGATCAAAAGATAATATTTTAAAAAATAATCTTAAATTGGAGGAGTACCTTAGAAGTAAAATGTGCTGTTGTGAGAATTCTCTTATTTGACCTTTAAAACATCACTATAAATTATATTAAGCAGAACTTATCCCTATTTTCAAATAAAGACAATGAAATTCAGAGACGTTATATGTAAATAATAAATGGTCTGTCTGAGCCAGCGTGGGCTGTCTAACCGAGGAGAATGAGAGGGCAAACAAGTTTTTTGCTGCTGTGCTTTCCCCTTCCTGTTTCCTTGCACTGCAGGTTTTCGGTCTCCACTCCATGCTCTCTCATGAAACACTAGCATATTTCTTTAAAAACAAGTAATTAGAGTCAATCTGGAACCCAAAATTATTTAGTTCTCAAAGCTGAAGTCATTTTAAAAAATATCAATAATTTGCAAAATGTGAAATAAAGCAGTTACAGTATACATTGAGGGGGCAGAGTATTATGATCTCTGAATGCATAATAATCTGGCCACTCAGTATATATATATATATAGTAGAGGCCTGGTGCATGAATTCGTGCATGGGTGGGGCCAGCTAGCCTGGTCAGGAGGAAAAGACATGGGCGGTTGGCTGGCCTGCCTGCTGATCAAACTCCTGGTAGAGGGGACAATTTGCATATCAGCCTTTTATTATATAGGATATACACTGAGTGGCCAGATTATTATGCATTCAGAGATCATAATAATCTGGCCACTCAGTGTATATGAAGTATTTCTAAGTATAATGATACATATTGCTTACTGTTTGCAAAGTATAAATTGCTTGACCCAAACAACTTTGACATGACTTATTTTTAGGTTATTCATAAGCTGCAAAAATCATGTTAATATAAGTAACATTTTTATAAAAAATTAATGTAATTCTCAAACAAACAAACAAAAAGAATAACATTACACTTTTGTAAAAGCACATATAAATTGACATTTTGAGGGACTGTTTTCTTTTTTCCAGCTTTTCAGAGATTTGTTTATTTTATAAGTTTCTTCAAAGAACCAGTCTGGTCTTTAATGATCTCCCATTATATTATTTTAATATATATATATATATATATATATATATATATATATATATTAAACTTAGAGTCTATGTTTAGCAGAGAAATGCTGAGGCTGTATTTTTTCATTAAAAAGAGGTTAAAAATATGTCTTCAAAATACTATTTTACTTCATAGTTTTGATCAGTTGTTTTGATTCAGTTCTAATTATTTGCAAATATCCAGTAATATTTCTTTTTTTGATATATAGGTTACTTAAAACTGTGTTTTAGAATTAACAGTTGTATAGAATTTAAAAATATATAATCATGTTATTTATTTATGCCAATTGAATTATGATGAGAAAATATAATTTCTATAAGAATTAAGTTAAATTTTTAAAGATTTGCTTTATGGTTTATATCGTATGTTTTTATAAATGCTTCACATATACTTGAGAAAAATGTGTAGTTACTAGTTACTTGGGGAAAAATTTTACATGTGCCCTTTTCTTAAATTTTCTATTTTTCACAAATTACTAACCTCTAATTCTCTGAGTGTTGCATCTAGCCTTTTATGCCATTCTATTTTGATATATTGATTAGGAAAATATGTTTTTTATTTAATTATCTCTATATCTTAACTTATGTACTGTTATGACCTGAATGTCTGTATCCTCCTTAAATGCATATGCTGAAGCCATACACCCCTGATGTGATGGCATAAGGAGGTGGAATCTTTGAGAGATAATTCCATTTAGATGAGGTCATCAGGATGGAGCTCCATGATGAGATTCATCCCTCTATAAAAACAAGAAGAGATACTGCAGCTTCCTTTCTGCCACATGAGGATAAGAAAGAATATAAATACCTGCAAGCTAGGAAGATAGCCTTTACTCTGAACCAAATTGTCTTTGTTTGACACATTGATCTTGTATTATTATTTATTAATGATGGTATTATTTTTTCATATGAACAACTGTAAACCTACCTTTGCCCCGCCCTCAATGTACAAATAAAGAAACACAAAGCAAAAGGCAGGTTATAACTTCTATCTATTAGTAAAGGACTGCCTGCAATATAACAATTTTTCAACTCTGCTAATTTGAAAACTAAAGTAGATATCATTTTATAACTTGAATAAGAGCTTCTTCACTATAATTCACCTTTTTCTGCAATAGCTTTATTGAGCTCTCCCTCTCTAACGGTGGTTTCTCTTCTACAAATAAAAATTAAATTCAGCACAAAAATAAAATCCTCTTCCTTTTCCTCCAAAAAAGCAAGCAAGCAAAACACTTGTCTTGATGTTGCCATTTCATCTCTTAGCTATAGCGGGCATATTTTCTTCTTCACTGTTAGCATAAGTTCATTGATATATTTATTCTGGAAACATTTGCTTAGCAATTCAATTGGTCAACCATAATGCTTGATACTGAAGAAACAGGGAGAGGAAACAAAATTCTCCATTAAAAACAAAACAAAACAAGGAAGGATCCCCTAAATAGTTTTTCTCAATGGATAGAGCCTCAGCCTATGGACCAATGGGTCCTGGGTTTGATTCTGGTTAAGGACACATACCTTGGATGCAGGCTCTTCCAAGCCCAGGTCTTGATTGTGGTGCATGCAGGAGGCAACCAATCAATGTATTTCTCTCATATTGATGTTTTTCTCTGTTTTTCCATCTCTCTTTCACTCTCTCTAAACAATTAATGGAAAAATATCCTCCAGTGAGGATTAACAACAGTGAAAAAAGCAACAAGGAAGGAGAAAAATAAGCATTTTTTATATTTGTTGAGAGAGATAGTAAGAGAATATAAGGTTGAGGGGGTAAGAGATCAAACAAAGGACTTATATGAATTCATATGAGCATAACCAATGGATATAAATAAGGGGGAATGGTGAGGTGAGGGCATGTGCTGGGGGTTAGGAGTGGCCAGGGAGAGGTCACTGGGAGGAAAGGAGACGTATGTAATACATTAAACAATAAATAATTTAAAGAAAAAAATCACTGAATGTCTAGTCTACCTCAGATACTAACCAGTTATTTCTTGAGCAAGTAACTTCACGTCTCTGAGCCTTAAAAATAAATTTTTTATCTAATGATAAATTGAAATTGATGGCCTTTGAATTTCCTTTCAACTTAAGCAATTCCTTAAGCAGTAGTATTTCTACTATACTAAAAAATGACCCTAGGTCACCAATGGCAAATACACAACATTTGATGTATGACAACCGTCTGTCCTAGTTTGACTAAGACTATGTTAGTTTACTCCTGTTGTTCTCATGTAGTTAAACACTTTCACTATCAAAATTATTCTGGTTTTAAATATAAACCACAAAAATAAACTTATACATGTAGACAAGGTTAATGCTGGGTCAAGCTGATATATTTATAAAGCAACTAGAGTAGTGATAATAATAACAACAATGGAAAAAAAAGAGAGAGAACATAGAAATATAATGCAATATAGGGCAATGTGGAGATGATGATGATGGAATAGAAATCTTGCAGTGATATTTCACCAAAAAACAAACAAACAAAAAAAAAAACGAGATCATTCTGCTTATGTAATTGACACCCACTCATTTCCTAAACTAGATTGTGTTCACCATTTGAAAGTCTCAGCTTTGGAGCAGTAAAGACTTGGTGAAGTAGGAATTGGGAGGAAGGGTGTAAAGTGTGGGGAAATGGGAGACATCTATAATACTGTCAATAATAAAAAAACATTTTTATGATTCATTATACCCAGTGAACATAAAAAACATACAAATGAGGTTAACTGTAACTGGCTTGGATGGCCAGGAAATGGATTTTAGAGACCCAAGATTGAACTTTTTTTTTTTAACCATTTGCTGTAGATGATGCAAAGGTAGGGTTTGCTCTCTGTACGTCTACTTCCAAATAGTTGTGTCCAAAAAAGCGGTTCTTTCCCACTCCCTACCATGTACCCATTAAATCAAGCAGGGATTTATGTCCTACTCAATACATGTAAAATTTGGATAAAAATATCTTCTATGAAAATGATTTGTAATCTGTAGACTTACTACCTGGAAAATGTCTTGAGATATGAATCCCATCCTTTGAGTTGTGTTTTTTTTTTCTCCAAATAAACCTTATTTTTAAAGTTAAAAACAATTTTAAAAAAGAAAGTCATGGATTTTTATTTTATTTTATTTTTTATTTTTACATATACTAATGATCTAAATGGAAAATTCAAAGACTCATCCTTAATTACCCAGCACTTCAAATCTTTAATCTCTCAAGATCTAGCTCAAATGCTTCCTCATTCCTGATTCACTTCTTATTTCATTATCCAAACTCTACTTCTGGAGTATTTAATTAATGCAATCATAAGCAATGCTGACCTACTGGTTTCTATATTAATTTCTGAAATTGTCCTTAACTTGTTTCTACACTTTCATCATTCTGAGGCTACCTCATCCACAGAGCCTAACACATAACCCTGAACCTAATGCATACTAAAAAAAATATTGAATTAATTTAGAAGCATATAGAAGAATTAATCTAGAAAGTGTGTGACACCAGTTTTATCAACTTGAATTACTAAAAATGTAAGTAAACATCTAATTGTGTAGACTTAAGATAATAAGACTCAGGCTTTACAGATGCCATTATAAGTAAAATTAAAATATATACACACACAAGTTACAGAATACAAACATTCATAAAATATAAATTACTTGTAAATAGATTTTTTGACAAATTACATTTTTTTTTTTTTTTGCAAATAGTGGCAACATGTTGGCTACATCAAGTGGTGACACTACAGTTAAATTATGGGACATAACTGGAGGCCTTTGCACTTTGACCTTTGAAGGCCATAAACACGCAGTATGGTCCTGCACGTGGCACTCCTGTGGTGACTTTGTAGCTTCATCTTCACTGGACACTACCAGCAAAATCTGGGATGTTAATAGGTAAGAAGTGCTTTAAACATTTTTCACCTTCTATGTTGATAAATATACATGGATAATGCTGTATGTGTGGGTGTTTTCCCTCATACTACCACTGGGAAGCATTTATTTTTTAAACTGTTACTTCATAAAATTGTAGAGAGGTACTTAAAAGTTTTGTGAAATCTATTTCTAACCCCATTAGAATGGTTGATATAATGAGTCCTTTCCAAATGTAGGTATTAAGATCAAGCCTGTGTATTACATTTGAATTGCTTCATTGGAAAGCTGTTTATTTTAAGCAAGATAGAAAAAAATACTCTTTTTAAACAGGTTGATAGTTCTCCCTTTTCACAAGATTATTATCTCTGTATTATCAAATTAACAATTTAATAGACGTAAATATGACAGAAATGATTACTTGTTTAGCTTAATTTTAATATACTATTTTCCCAAATTAAATGCTTCTAGCAATTCACAAATTAGAAGAACACAATTAATTGTATGCTAAGTCCTATATAATGTCATATAAATATAGAAGCTTTTCATTTTGCTTTTAATTCAAGGCAGACATATCCTATATAATAAAGATATAATATGCAAATGGGGGTTATGCCATGAAGTGTAATGACCAACTGTATAACGACCAGATCACAGATTAGCAGGATGGTGCAATGAGCTACAAGCAGTGGAGAGCTACAGGAGCGGGCAGGGCAGCAAGATATGAGGGGGGAACATGGGGAGAGGGGAGGGGAAGCTACAGGAGAGTGGGGCAGTGGGCAGAGAGCTACTGGAGGGCTGCAGCGAGCTACTGGTGAGCTACTGGTACATGAATTCGGGCTCAGGGCTACTAGTCTATTATGTTTACAGTGTCAAAATACATGTGATTCATACATATTTGGATGATTATTGCTTTCTATTAGCTATATAAGTAGGATATAAAAAGCTGCTCCCAAATATCATTATGACCTCAGTTAACTAAAGAATTATAAATCATCAGTCAACTTTCAGATCACTTTAATTATTGAACAATGTCCAGATTCTAAATACAAGTCATAAGGAATCCTAAAAATTTAGGTAAGTAGTTGTCACTGAGAGCCATTGTGGTTTATTTTGAAGAGAAAAATTGACTAATCCAAAGGTGGACACTCTTACTTTGAGGTCATGTGTAAAAGTTGAACAAACTTTCTCCATTCTTCCTTGAGTCATGGGTAACATATTTAGAAGGGCAGGTAAGATACTTGCAAAAGGTCAGCAGATACCTGGGAGGATTCATTGAAAGTGTGTGCTCTTTCCTGTGGGTAAATTGATTATCCCCTGATGCCATGTGCCAGGTAGTATGCTATTCTTTCTCAGCACCAAAATCACCCTTCTGTATCAGTGTTGGTAATGCTGAGAACTGGAAATTTGCCAACCACATGTTTGCTTGGCCCAGCTGATTATCTGTTAGGCTTTAGCAATACAGGTAGAAGACAGCAAGGCCAGAGGAGGAAGAGGAGACTTGCTTCTTCCTGTCTCCTTTCTGTGGGCTCCTTCTGCACTGAGAGTCCTTGGGACCATCAGTCGAGCAGCACGTCAGCTCAGCAACACAAGGCCTTATCACCACAGCAGCTGAATCCAGTTGGAAGTTTTTCCAATGCCTGTACCAGCAGGTGCATCATGCCATCATCAAAGACATTAACCTCAGCAACTAGGTGCCCTCTTTCCAGAGGTCTGTGTTTCCAGCTCTGCATGGCTCCTCCTCTGAGTTGTAGAACACAAGTATCAGCAGAAAAGTAGGTGCCAGGCACCCCTTTCCAAGATTCTAAGTTTCAGCAAGTCTACCTTATTCCCTTGGTTCACTCAGTCAATCAGATAGTAGCTACTTTCTGAAGTTGCTTTTCCCAGGACACATTAATGTTTTCTTTTTCTCTCTTTAGTTACCTACTTAACAACTCTATATACTGGTAGTTAACCCCATGTATTAAATTTTTACTGTAAAAATGATGGGTGCAAATTCTGTATCCTGACTCGACCTGGATAGGTACAGGGCATTAATTAATGGATAAATAGCATAAGCCACCTGTGTTGTAAGATACAGATTAAAAATGTTGGAATATGCTATATGAGGAAACAGGGTTATGGATAATTAATTTTAGACTTAAAATAGTTATAATGTGAGATATGTTTTAACTTTCAAATGGGTACTATTTGGTTATCTGAATAATCAATCATGTAAATCTTAACTTGATGTTTCTAATTAGATGACCAGATTTTATAAATCTTTTCTATAATAGATTATTAGAATTTTTTAAAACTATTTTATTGAGGTCTGATGGACATATAAAAAGCTATAGATATTTAATGTAGACAAATTGATGGATTTGTAATTAAGTATACACTCATAAAATCATCATCAGTAACGTATGCCAGAAATAAACCTTTCACCTCCAAAAATATATCCCTGCTCTCTATCTAATTTAGCAAATTTTTAAACATACAATATAGTACTGTTAACTACAGGCACTATGTTGTACAGTATATATCTCTAGGACTTGGTCACATTGTATAACTGAAAATTTAATACTAATATCTAATTTTAATATTTATCACCTTTCGCTCAGATGAGGAGCCTAATAGAAGTTGAGTCCTGTTCTAAAATATATCTTCAAATGTGCTTTAACTATGGCTAAAGATGGGTTCCTAATAGACTCAGCCCTTCTTAGAATGACTTCAAAGACTTTGACTTGACAGCTTTTCTCCATGATCCTGATATCTAAATGCTTTCTTCTGAGATTGATATATTAACATTTCTCCTGATTGATGCCAAAAATCCTTACATTTCAAAATTGCCATCAATGTTAAGAACTCACTTTCATCATCAAAGACCAAAAACTTATATTCATTTTGAAGCTGAGGGACTAGATGCATTTTAACAAATGGAGAAATTGATTATTTATATGACTATTGATA
The DNA here is from genome assembly GCA_004026805.1 of Lasiurus borealis. NCBI lineage: Eukaryota > Metazoa > Chordata > Mammalia > Chiroptera > Vespertilionidae > Lasiurus > Lasiurus borealis. The sequence goes on from PVJN01012409.1 coordinate 38,014, forward strand.
TATCTCTCAAAGCACTAAACTATAATTTCTGATTATGTGTGAATCAATGCTGTGTAGACATATATACAACTAGTGTCTGATTTTTAAATTTCATAGGTTAATGGAGCCAGCTTAGTGACTTAAGGGGAATGGTTATTTGCCCTGGTGAGATTTTGGTAGTAGATTCTGTTCTGGGTCATATACTCTAATCCTGATGCCACATGTTCTTAATAAGACAAATTATATCGATAGACTGTACTATTCACCAAAGTAGGATAAGTTTAGACTATATTATTCTCTCTTACAGTCTGCCCTATCCTTAGAACCCCTGGCCCTAGCCCTTCAACAGTTCCTGAATTGGGCATTATCTACCAAGATCATCTCATTAGCTCCTTATCAGAAAGTTGGATAACTGGTAATTATAATTCATGTAAAAACTCAAGATCAAGAGCCACTTTTGCTAAATTCTAATAAGAACAATATCTGTGGCACCCATCGTTTGGATGATCAGCACTCCACAAGATTTCTACAAATAATTAACTGTAGCGCTTTGATGATCTTCTTAATGATCATTTATATAAACTGGAAAGTTATATGTGTTTCAATTTGTAGTTACTGATTTCTGCATAGACACACACACACACACACACACACACACACACACACACACATTATTGTATCCTAAAATAGAGAGTGTTTGACAAATGGCAGTTTTGTTGCATTAATGATAAAAAAAGAATAAATCAACACATACATAGAATAAAATGTTCTCCTTGCTCCCACTCACATTCAAACTATAATTTAATTGTTGTCTTATTCTATATGAATCTGTAAAGTGATGAAAGGATAGGAAAATCAGAAAATATCTCAGTAGACTATAAAAATAATTTGTGTTTCTTTAAATTATAAGATTATCAGTAAGTATTCATGAGATGAAATACCAGTTCCTGACTATATTGCAGACATTAGAAAATTCTAATATTCCATTATTGCCCTCAGTGAGATTACAAGTAATTTTAAAATATAGCTATTTTGAAGCAGAGAATATGCATTGTATCTGCAATTTATAATATCAGGTAGGGTGTTCTGGTTTACTTCTGGCTGCCTTTCTTCCAAGGTGGCTGGATATTTAGCTGAGTAGCTATTCTACACCATTACAGTGATATCTGGAAGGCAGACCATGTGCCTGCTTTATGGCTTGCAAGGAAGGGGCTGAACCAAAGTTACTGAATGTAGCTGCCCCCACTGCTCCTAACAAGATACTACACAGAGCTGGAACTGATTTGGCCCAGTGGATAAAGCATCGGCCTGCAGACTAAAAGGTCCCAGGTTCGATTCCCGTCAAGGGCATATACTTTGGTTGTGGGCACATCCCCATTAGGGGACTTGTAGGAGGTGGCTGATTGATGTCTCTCTCTCATCGATGTTTCTAACTCTCTATCTCTCTCCTTTCCTTTCTGTAAAAAAATCAATAAAATATATTTTTAAAAAATTCTACACAGAGAAGAGCTGAGTTAGGTTTATAGTAAAGATGGAAGGAAAAATAGTTTTGTAAAATTCAACAGCTTCTGGACCTCCGACAGTGGGAGATCAATCGGTTGCCCTTATATCCAAATGTATCATTTCCTCGAGATTAAGTTGAGAGAGAGAAATGAAGCAGGTTTAGAAACTTTGTTTAGAACAGTAATCTGTGATTACTGCTGTTCTGCATTGACTGTTAGCAGACATATCGGAGGCCCACTAAGTGTCTGAGAGAAGTGTATTGACAAAGGCGCCATGAATCTCTGCCTGATAGCCCCGTGACTCTTCAAACTGTGAAAGCATCCTCAGGGCCCGATCTCCCGTCAAAGGAAGTGGACTCAGTGTTGTACAGCCCTCAGTGGAAGCACAAACCACAGCACCACATCAGATGGGCCAGAGAGATAATGGACAAGGAAAACCTAGAGGTCACGAAGAACAGTGGACAAAGGATCTCCTCTTAGGGAGAGAGGCACGATCCAATCAAAGACTGTCTTCAGTGCCCTGGCCAAGTTCCTCCTGATCCTGCCCAGAGCTCCAGCTCATGTGTTTTCTGTTTTCCACCTTCTGCACTGGAGTTTGTACTGTAGTTATTCTGTCTCTGCTTCACGATTTTGCTTTGTGCTGTTGGTGGTGGTGGTGGGAGGAGGCAGAAACTCTGGCTTTTATTTTTTTGGTCCCCAGAACACAAGTGACACCTCTGACCCCAGTGGAGCAGATTGTGTGTCATACAGAGATCAAGGACTGTAAAATCCGTGCAGTAAACGAGCGGGACTTGCATTGTCTATTTCAGGGGAGAAGCGGGGGAGGGCAGTGACCACCTTGCAAGTGGAAGAAGGGATGGCACAGGTATTTGGTGAGCAAAAGGCCAAACTATGGCCGATGTCGTTAGCTGTTTGCCAGGATCTCCTTCTTGCATATTAATGGGGCACTCGGCTGCCTATTTAAATGGTACTTTCCCGCCTTCCTTTCAGTTGCATAGTTATGTCAGTACATTCTCTACAATAGAATATGAGTTGAATGATAGATTCCTTTTCTACATTCTCTCCCTCTCCCCCTTGTGGTTGATGGAATATCAATGGCAATGGCCAGAGTCATCTTAGAAGCCAGTTATGGAAAATGACAGAGCGGGCCTCAGTCTGCTTAAAGTCAAGTCACTCCGCCCCCTAGTCCAGTTAGCCTTCATCATTCTCTAGATTCTTTAGCAGCAAGAAAATAAACTTTATTTTTTTGAGATATTATATTTCTAGTTTATGTATTATATCATTTGAGTCTGTCCAGTCCAATTATAGGTGTCTGGTAAATAGTTTTTAGGTGATGTTTCCTCTCATGACATATTAATAAGCCAACAAAGAACAGTCCTATAATTTTCTAAAAATTATTTGGATAGGGTCGGAACAGACAGTCTGTGCTGATAATGCTTGGCTCTACAGGTCCCTGTAATTTTATTTTTCCTTTCCCCTTCTCCTTTTCCTCTGACTTTGCTTTCTCTCCTGTTGGAACTATGAGTTCCTACTTGCCAGTAATAATGCAAGTTGAGTTACTGGCTTATGTGCAAATTAATGCCCATAAAAATAGCTGTAAGTTATAAGAAAATATGCAACTATAACGCATTATTTTTCTATTAGTGGAAATCTGATTTGATAATAATTATCTCATTTAAACAGTAAAAAGCCCTAAGGATCACAGTTTAAGAGTAGCTTGACCATGTTTACTGATGAGAATAAGTTTTGCTGACTGCAATCAAGCTGATGGAATACAAATAGCGCCTTCCATGTCGGTGCCCTAACAAGTTTTTAAATTTATTTATAAATCCAACAAATATGCATTTAGTACTTACTCCTGCTATATATATATTGTTTTGATCACTAAGCTATGTCAGTGAACAAAATAGAAAACAAAACAAACAAACAAAAAAAAACTCCTGCCCTCTTGTAGATAGCATTCTATTGGGATTCAGAAAAAAAAGCCAAATGAAAAAAAAATTATATGTATTTAGAAGAAAAATATGGAAGCCAGAAAGGAATAGTGAACACTGGGAAGAATTGCAATATTAAAAAAGATGGTCAGGGGAATTCTCAGTATAAAGACATTTGGATAACTTGTAGTAGGTGTGGCAACAAGCCAATAAGATGTCTAGAAGAATATCCCAAGTTCTTCTGGATATTAACTTGCTCATGGTGGTAACAGGATTTATGTGATTTAGAAACAGCCAGGCAGCCAGTGTGACGCGTAGAATGAGCAGATGAGTGGAAGGTAGAGGAAAGGTAGTTAGTCAGACGGGTTATAACCCAGCCTCATAGCACATGTGAGGGATTTTGACCTCAATGAAATGGGAAACCACTGGAGGGTTTGGAGCAGTAGGGCCACATAGCACGTTTTCCATTTTAGCAGACTGACCCTGGTTACCTTGCTGAGATTAGACGGTGGCAGAAAAGGGCAGTGGCATAAGAGTAAAGACAGAAAGAAGAGCTGGGAAGCTATTGCAACAACCCAGGCAAATTACAGTGAAGGTTTGAGGCATAAGTGGAACAATAAAGGAGCTGAAAATTTGTTTTTATTCAAGATAGATTTGGAAGATAAAGCCAATAGGAATTGCTGACATATTTTGGTTGTGAAAAGGAGAAACAATAATGACAACAAAATAACACCACCTGTTACATTTTTTTAAATGATTTTTTAAACATATATTTTATTGATTTTTTACAGAGAGGAAGGGAGAGGGATAGAAAGTCAGAAACATCAATGAGAGAGGGACATCAATCAGTTGCCTCCTGCACGCCCCCTACTGGAGTTGTGCCTGCAAGCAAGGTACATGCCCCCGACCGGAATAGAACCTGGGACCTTTCAGTCCTCAGGCCAAGGCTCTATCCACTCAGCCAAACTGGTTTCGGCCACCTATTACATTTTGAGACACCTGAAAAGCAAAAATTTATTTTCTCTCTACTGAAACACTAATGCAAACCTTATAAAAGGCTCTCCCAACCAGATTCATCTGGAATTCCAGAGCAGCTATGGAAATGAAGAATGCCTTCATATGGTTCATCTGCATGTCATTTCCATCAGAGACTGGAATGTTCCTTCCTACCCAACAGCATTGCTTTCTTTATAATTTAATAATTCATTTTTCAATCGTAATCCCTCAGCTGAGATGAAGTAAGTGGGAGGCTATAAATAATGGGAACAGTTAAAATAAAAAAAAAAGTGAAATATTAAGATACTTTTATGATGAGTTTTCTTCTCTTAATAAAATGTACTGTATACTTCTTTTGGGGCAAATAATGGACTCTATAATGGGAGGAATATTTTTTTCTTTATTATAAAATTAGTAATAATAAGAGAGCACCAAATACATTATAAAAATGGAGATTAGTATTTATAATAGGAAGTGTTTCATTAATAATACATTTCATGTTCTTTATGATTCTTTTGCAAAGTTGGATATTTTATAAATGAAGAACATATTATACAATATGAATGGTTTTAAAACATAATGTAAGAAGTTTGAAGACTTCAGGGCATAGGATATTGTACATTAATACCTATCTTGTAAAGACCCCCACCCCCACCCCTGCAGTTTGCCTTCTTATACTTGAAAAGGTACCCACAGTATATATTAATGCACTGCTGAAGCTGTTCTTGAAACATAATTATGTTACATTAAAAGAAACGGCAACACTGAAATTGACCTCTTGTGATCAATTTATCCTGTTCTACGAACAATAAATCAATTCTTACATCTTCTTGGATTTTCATTTATATTCAAGTTAATAGTTCCCCTTTGAAATATAGACTTTAAGTTATACCTAAGTATTATTGAACTTAAATATATGCAGAGGCCCAAAAAGTGAAGACCATCTTTCCGCCAAAACAGTACATAACTAATAAGTACTATTCAAGAAGTGCCTGTTTTAGGGAGAAAAATATATGTTAAAGCTAAGTTTAGATTTGTTTTTTTTTATTAAGTTTAATTTTATTCCAGACACTAGATGGAATTCCATTTCTAAACCCAAGAGGTTAGAAGACCACAACTAGATCCTATGCTGGCTGGTCTTTGTGGAAAAAAATTAATTAATTAGAATAGCGATGTGAAAATGATCACTTTGCTATAGTGTGACTTTAGCTAGACTATAATTAACTAGAGGCCTGATTTACGACATTTGTGCAAGAGTAGCCTTCCTCCCCTGGCTGCTGGCACAGACTTTCCACCTGGCACCCCAAAATCTGGGCCTCCCTCACAGCCCCGGCTTCATCTGGAAGGTTGTCCAGAAGAACATCTGGTCTAATTAGCATATTACACTTTTATTATTATAGATGGTTTAGTGGTGATGGACTTCTTTAGCTTTTTCTTGCCTGTGACCCTCTTTGTCCTTCAATTCTAAATGATATAGGGCAGCTGCTATCAGCAATAGCTTTGCTGGATGGAGTAAACTTGGTTGTAGATCCTTGCTCCTAAGTTTAGATTTCATCTAACAAGTTATGCCATGATTAAAAAATTGGGAAACTCCGAACCAATATGGCTTTGTGTGTTAAACTGTATATTAGAAATAATTGAGATGAGTATTGACAGGGCTAAAGATATTCCAATAAAACTTAATATAGGTATTTTATAACATGTTATAATATTACTCTACTAGAGGCCCAGTGCACAAAATTCATACAGGGGTGGGGGGTACCCTCAGCCCAGCCTGTACCCTCTGCAATCTGGGACCCGTTGGGGGATGTCCGACTGTCCCTGGGATCGGACCTAAGCCAGCAGTGTGTACATCCCTCTCACAATCCTGGACTTCTGGCTCCTAATTGCTTTCCTGACTGCCTGCCTGGTCACCCCCAACTTCCCTGCCCCCTCGCCAGCCTAGTTTCCCTCAACTGCTGCCCCTGCCGGCCTGGTTGCCCCATGCAGCCTGCTGTTCATCAATTTGTTCCTCCCTCACTAACCCCCCTGCCGGCCTGGTTTCCTCACACAGCCTGCTGTTCTGTCCTCCATCCAGTTGTTTTGGTCATGACAGCCCCTGGCTTTTTATATATTAGGATTACGACCAATTAAGCAAGCGCTTTAACATATAAAAATTCCCGCATCCTGTTTCCACCCCACCAAGAATCTGGTCAATAGATGTCTTAGTCCTCCTTATTGCTAATAGTTAAGCAGTTTTAATGTGTTTCCTTATTGGCATATGTTAAAATGATATACAAGTATAATGTAGATGAGGCAAAAAAAACCCTAAAATATATAATGTATTTTTCTATTTAAGCTTTAATCATAAATTTGTATATATAGGTGTATATACTAAAATGGTGATGTATATACATATATTAGTATAAATGCATTGAGTTAAATATTCAACTTTAAGTTTAGAGTGCATAAATATTTTACTACCTCAAGTATGATAAATATCATGTAATCAAATAATATTTTATTTATAAATTATTCTTTATCTATGACTCCAAAACCCAGCTTAGAGTAAACTGTTTATTTGAAACAGCAAAAACTGCCCAGCCAATTGTCTCAACGGTTGTCAAACAATGAACCAAAAGGTCACTGGTTTGACCTCTGGTCAGGGCACATGCCTGGTTGTGGGCTTCATATTCCCAGTAGGGAGCATGGAGGAGGCAGTGGATCAGTGTTTCTATTTCTGTCCTTCTCCCTTCTTCTCTCTCTAAATCAATAAAAACATATTAAACAAACAAACAAACACAGCAAAAACGGTTAGCAGGCCCTGAAAAATTATTTTGGAATTATTGAAATGGTTTTCATATAAAGAAAACTCTAAGATTTTGTTATTTAAAGGAATTGAATGTCTAAGTGAATCATATCAAAATAAAATGTAAACTAGTTTATATAAAAATAGCAAGCAATAAGGTTTTAGGCAGAATTAACTACTTACATATAAAATCATGTTGTTAGGTACAAAATACATCCTATTTAGGTAATAAAGGAGAATTTGTTCTGTTCAATAAACCACCAGGGAACAAAATTTTCATCGAAATTTTAAATATTACTTCATACTGTCTGAAAGAAGTGTGTGCAAAATTCTCACATGTACCAATAAGAGCAGAACTTAATGTGCCCCGAGGAGAAAATGAAGCAAACTGTCTTCCATCACAGAATATGGAATGATCGATCGCTGGGTCTAGCCTATGCTTGCCTTACAGCCTAGAATATCCTATAGGAAGCAAGATCTCTAGCAGGATTTTACCTTCTAGAAAAGTCATGCCTTCTGATTTGGCCTGTAATCTCTTGCATTATTTACTTGGTTTGACCACAGGTTTACTAAATATTGCTTTTTACTGAGAAGTTTATTATTCAAGTCTTCAGTATTTACCAACTACATACCTAGCGAGCTACTCCTTTTAAATCAGCAGTTCTCAACCTGTGGGTCGCGATGAGCCTAAAACCATTGGAAAACACAGATATTTACATTACAATTCATAACAGTAGCAAAATTACAGTTATGAAGTAGCAATGAAAATAATTTTATGGTTGGGGGTCACCACAACATGAGGAACTGTATTAAAGGGTTGTGGCATTAGCAAGGTTGAGAACCACTGTTTTAAATTATATAAAATACAAATTTTAGTAGATACCCAAACCACCCAGGTAAGGTAGCTTAATGCACTTTCCACGTCAAGAGTGAACTTTCCAGTGATGCTTCTATTTCAGTTTGGTTTGGGGTTATCAGTCAGGGTTGTTGTTTTTTTAGTAAGAAAGAATATGATGAAATTTAGAATTAAATACGTTGGCAAGAAACAATCTAAAATGCTATTCAGTAGCTATAATTAGATATAATTATTCTAATTGTATGCCACCCGGCTTATGTTTAAATTGTCTACCACTGGCTAGTAAAAGGCATATTTAAATTATGTGTTGTCTAAGTGTTCAGACAGATTCAGAGGGATCTAAAAAATTGTTTTTTTTTTCTTACTTAAACTAAGTAATGCCAACATTTACATATTATTCTTGAAGATGTAGAGTGAGTTAATTATAGTTATTTTATGTATTACTGTCTGAATACAGTCCAACTAAAATTTCTTAACCATAAATTTAAGATTTAGAGTTGTTGGAAACTCATGGTGATTATGTAAATGTGCATTTTAAAAGGTGAAATGTTTAGCCTAGAAACACAAAACATATCTTTATGTGAAAGCTGTAACAACTGTATAAGAAAGTGGGTAGTTGATTTTTTTTTTATTATCTTTGCCCAGATTTTTTGGCAAGTTTATAAAAGCACTTTTTAGAAGATATCAATGTATCTCCAGAATAAATGTAACTTTACTATTTTACGTACATAAATTAATATATTATAGGTATATGCAAAACTCTAATAATAAATTTTATGTCTGCACCCAAATATACTGCCTATATGAATTATAAGTCCCTTCCACAAATAACACTTACTAATAAATATATGTTAATTACCTATGCAGTCATCCTTACTCTGTGCTCTCATTTCCTTCTATTTATGTCTAAGCAGGCGATGATATCTGAGTCTTAAGACTTTCTATGATATATCCAACAATAAATTAACTCTTAATTATTTGGATTATCATGGCTCTTATTCTCTATGTTCATGTTCTATTCACAAACCCTATCCCCAAAGTGGAACTGATTGTTTACCATCCTTTAAGAGGCCATGTGTTAATAAGGCTAACAGCTGTTGTGTTTATTTGGCTCAAGTCTTTTACTCAAGTCTGAACTTGAGTACAACCAGTCATTATATTCTAGATATTGTCTACATGTCCACCAATCAGAATTGTTCTCTCACACCTCTGATATCCTTTCCACTGTATGCGCTAGAGTGCAATGCCAGCCATCAGCTAAATAGTCCATATCCTCAATCTCTTCAATATACTCTTTTGTCTTCTTACTTATCACCCCTTGAGGAAATTGAGTCCTTTTTCTTGAGAAATAGAGTCTGAGACTTCCTCCTCTTAATTCTTTCCCAAATATTTGCAATCTACAGTGAATACAGCATGTAGACCCTGTCCTTGAGGTGCATATATAAAATTTATTTTTGAGTTTTGTGCACATCTACAATATATAACTGCTTAGTAATCACACTCTGTCCCCAACCCTAACATTTGTCAACCACTGATCTGTACTTCATCACTATAATTGTCAATTCAGTTTTTTAATCAATTGAATCCTACAATATGTGATAATCTGCAATTGGCTTTTTTTTTTTCTGCAAAATGTCCTTGAGCTCTAGTTGGTTTGGCTCAGTGGATAGAACATTGGCCCAAGGACTGAAGAGCCCCAGGTTCGACTCCAGTCAAGAGTTTGTACTTTGGTTGCAGGTTCCCCAACCCTGGTCAGGCATGCAGTTGGCAACCAATCGATGTCTCTCTCATATCGATGTTTCTCTCTGTCTCTCCCTTTCCCTTCCACTCTCTAAAAATCAATGGGAATCTGTTTTTGTTCTTCAGTTTATGTTGTTCATGTGAAACCTCAGAGGGAAGGTAGGGAAGCCGGGGCGGGGGAGGAGGGGTAAGGAGGAGAGATCAACCAAAGGACTGATATGCATGTATATAGGCCTAACCAATGGACACAGACAACAGGGGGGTGAGGCAATGAGTGGGGGGTAGAAGGGGTAATGGGGGATAAAGACACATATGTCATAACTTAATAAAGAAATTTTTAAAAAATTAATAGGAAAATATCCTTGGGTAAGGATTAACAACAACAACAACAACAAAATTCCTTAGTAGCCTCTAATAGTTAACTAATGTCATGTTATTTCATGTTCTGTCTCACATTTTCACTTAGAATTTATGCTTAAATCTTTACCCTTTTTGAAAGTAAAATTACTTGTATATTTCACATATATTTCTACTAGAGTTGATGGCACATAGTTAAATTGTTCTCCCACAACTGCTCTCTCTTTAGAAAGATGCTTATCAGGCAGAGTCTGAACTTGAATAAATGGTTCCTTGTACCTTTTCATTCATTGTCTTCTGCAGCAGTCTGTCTGGCTGGTCTTCGCATAGCCATACTGACTGTGAACTGAAGGAAGCCGAGCACCTGTTGAGATTTTCTTTAGATGGCTTACTACATTACAAGATAAGGTGATGAGAGAAAACAAAATGGATGAAAATACTGTGTGCACACACATGTAACTTGTTATTTTCTGGGAGCTATCACACTTATTTTTTTTTTTACTCTTCCAACACTGGATAACTGGATTCTCTGATGAGTTAAAAGCATTTTGCCAGAATGATCACCATTTCTTACTTTTAAATATGTATTTGTTTGCACTATGAGTACTAAAAGGTCTTTGGTACTCGGTCCTTCTCCTGAAAGCAACTAAGTTTTTACCTGGGGCATTGAAAGAATATTCTCACTAAATATTTAACTCCAATAATTGTTTACCATATCTACATATGCTTGTTTTTGTCTTTTTAAATCCTTACCAGATGGTATGTTTTGTTTATTTTAAGAGGAGAGAGAGAGAGAGAGACATTGATATGAGAGAGAAACATCATTTGACCCCCATACACACCCCGAATAGGGCTACAACCTGCAACCTAGACATGTGTCTTGCCAGGGAATCAAACCTGCAACCTTTTGATGTAGAGCGGATTCTCCAACCAACTGAGCCACCTGGCCTGGACCTGTTACTTTGACTGTATAGTCAGGTGTATGAAAGCAGGTTTGAGTCTGACAAAATTAAATAAATACAAACACTATCTGCGGGTTATTTTCTAAGATTAATATTCATGCTAATTATGATGATGTCTTTCTCTCTGCCACTTTAGCAAATCTTTGCTGTATAACTCCACTTCCCCAAGTACAAGCCTTACATGTGTGAACAAAATGTAGCCTTTATTCCGATGACACAAAATATATAATGTTGGATCAAGAAGGAACTGAAGCCTCTTTCACTGCATATATCTGTAGTTAGGTGACATGAACTGACACATATTTCTTATTCATGAGTTCTACTGCACCAGAAGGAGGATTCACCTGAATCTTAAAACTGTTATCAACCCCTAATATATTCAAGCTTGGAATTAAGTAAGCTGATCTATTGCACCAAAGGAACTTTTTGTGCAATGGCTGCTTCACACATCAGTGCTTCTCATTTGGATTCCGGTTCCTGTGGTCTGTGACAATCTTTGCGCATTATCTCCATTCCTTTTCCTCTTCTGAAAAGTGAGATAAAAAGAGGAGATTTTGAAAACAAAACCTCACACTGTCCAGTGATTTTTTTTCTCTTCTCATGGTCATTTTTTGTCCTAATATTGCGTATGTAGACGAAAGGGAGGAGCACACATGCACATACATCCTCATCTCAGTGCTAAGCCCTTCCCCTTCATCTTTGGTCTGTTGTAGTTTAATATGAGCCCAGGTCACAGAGCTCTTGAACAATGGCCTCTCCTGTTCAGAAGGTCTCCAGAGCATTGCAATGATGTCAGTAGCTTCCCACTTGCCTCTATAACTTCTTAAGACATTTTAAGCATATTATTCAGAATGTGCCTCTTTTTGCTTTAGGACAGTGGTTCCCAACCTGTGGGTCACGACCCCTTTGGGGGTCGAACGACCCTTTCACAGGGGTTGCCTAAGACCATCAGAGAACACCTATTTCCTATGGTCTTAGGAACCAACAGACCGCTCCTCGGTCTAGCAAAGTGTAGCAATGTAGTTTACTGTTGTCATATGAAGACTGTTACCCATGCTACACTATGATTCAAAACAAAAATTTCATTTATTTATAATTAGAAATAAATGTTTCACAACATATAATTACATATTGTTTTTGTGATTGCTCACTATGCTTTAATTATGTTCAATTTGTAGCAACGAAAATACATCCTGCATATCAGATATTTACATTACAGTTCATAACAGTAGCAAGATTACAGTTATGAGGTAGCAATGAAAATAATTTTATGGCTGGGGTTTACCACAACGTGAGCAACTGTATTAAAGGGTCGCAGCATTAGAAAGGTTGAGAATCACTGCTTTAGAAATAAGTTGTTTCCTGTTTCCCCTTTGACATAGTTTTCTTTATAATATATTTGGCATGTTCTGAATTATATTTAATCTCAGAAATACTTTTAGTTTGATAACCAAGGTTTTTAGATTACAGTGCTCATATTCAAACAGCTACGGTAATAGGACTCAAATTCTGCTGTTCACATTCAAGAATTCATAATTTGGGGATGGATGACACATAAACTCTCAATAAGTGAGAAAACTGAACATTTCAGGAAATACAGAATCTACTTTCCTTTTACAAAAAACTGTATTACTTAAAAGTTGGCTACTAAGATGTCTCAAAATAAACATTCTAACAGAAATGTCAATTAAATTCAATTGAATTTAAAATTAACCTAATTAGCAGAAATATAGAGTGTTTATAAATTAAAGATCTCAGTAATAACATGTTCCTTTAAGGTAGAGAAATGCTCAAAACCAACATAGCAGCATAGCAAGCCCGCCATTTCTCCAGTGTCTAATGTAAGTAGTGATGCGACACAGAAAAGATGTAAGTACATAAACACAGGAAATATAAATGAGAAGCAAAAGCGTGCTTGACTCAAGCTTAATTTCCACTCTTAATTTTATTTATTTATATTATACTTCCAGAAAATAACTAAACCACTGTACAAGGATAAATAAAATATGACAGAAGCATATAAATTTAAGTTGAAAGATATAGGAGATGATACACATTGAGGGGTAAAAAAAAAAAAAGAAGCAGGAATATACCAAAATGCACATTATAATATACCAAAATGCATGCCATAATAACTCCCTTCAATATTGTCACACTCAGCTTTAATATCTCACCTGGCCATGTAAAGGACACTGCATTTATGTAAGTGAAAATGTTTTAGATGAAATCAATCTAAGTATTAAAGAGAAAAATACAATTGTATTA